>JAEMWC010000031.1:1395000-1427500 GCA_016490735.1 Pachyseris speciosa | reverse complement strand
TGTATGTAGTTGTTCCTTTGAGAAAGGGCAAAGCTGTCTCCATTGTGAGCAGAACCACGAATATCAGGAAAGTCTATTGGCCGATTCAATAACTGCACGGTCTGAAGTGTTTCAGCCCGAAAACTTGCATGAAAACGATCAGTTGACTTCCTTTATATCTCCAATGTCTGCACGTGAAATAAGAGAGCTTCGATTGGCCCATTTTCAACCAGAAACCACCTGTTATCCACCTGTGCAAGTACCACCAGGAAGTCAAGATAATCATGATCACAGGGTTGTTCCACCAAGTGAGCTGGATGAAGTGTCCCCTACCTCAGCTGAAGGATCTTGTGCAGTACTTGAAGAGGGACATTATGTCCATTTACCTACAGTGGGTATGCCAAGAGAACCAGCAGAATTTGTAATTTCAGAAAATGATGAAAGCACAGAGGAGATAGTTTCACTAACAGTTCACCGCTCATGTATTCTTAAAGATATGATTGAGCATTTCAAAGATGAGAAAACCATGCAATCTGAGTTAGTGTTTACAATTATTAATGAGAGGGGACAAAAAGAAAAGGGTGTGGGTATTGGAGTTACAAGAGAGGTTTTCTCTTTATTTTGGAAAGAGTTTGCAAATAGCATGACAATAGGGGAAAGAGAAAGAGTGCCTTTTGTGAGGCATGATCATTTTATTAAGGAGTGGGGAGCAGTTGGTAGAATTTTAGTGAAAGGGTTCCAATCAGTTTCCTATTTCCCTTTGTTTTTATCAAAGGCTTTCATGTGCTACTGCCTGTTTGATGGAGCAGTTCCTGAAGGCATTGTTTTTGAGTCTTTCATGAAGTTTTTGTCTCCTGTCGAAGAAGAGTTGGTTGCAGATTATCTTGGAAAAGCTGAATTTCCAGATGAAAATGATGAGTTGTTTGATTTCCTTGAGAGATTTAATTGTAGGTCACTGGTCAGCCCAGAGAATCTGAAGAAAGTGCTTGTAGAGATTGCCAATCAGGAACTGATACAGAAACCTCATGTCATGATTGCCACCTGGCAGCCTATTGTTCAACGGCTGAAACAGTATCCACAGTTTCAGACCATTGCAGGTATTCAAGGTTTCTATGATACAATTAATCCAACAAACAAGAAAGTTCTTAATTCACTTGAAGCACAGCCAAACACTGAAGCAGAACGCGATGCACTAAAATTTCTGCAGAGATACATACGAGGACTGGACAATGCAAAGCTAATCCAGTTCTTAAGGTTCACAACAGCTTCTGATGTCTTAACTGGCAACAAGATTGAAATCTCGTTTACTAGACTGGAGGGTGCTAGTTCCAGACCTATAGCTCACACATGTGGGCCACTCCTGGAACTACCTTCCACTTATTCCAATTTCGTGGAATTAAGAGAACAGTTCCAAAATATTTTGGAGAAAGGGAGCTGGGAAATGGACATTATGTGACTCTTCAAGCCCCAGTGTGATCATGCAAATTCACACCCTTGACTACATGTAGAATCCAAACATTTCATACATGCATGTATAATTTTAGTTGGAAGAAGGAAAATATCTGAATGAATTTCATACCATCAAAATTGTAATTTTCTTCCCTGATTTGTACCTAGTTGTGTTAATTTTGATTATGGTAGGAATTATGGGTTGTTGTTGGTGACCAAATGACCTGATACATGTATTGTTATGATGTTTCATCTGCAACCTTCACTTTAGGAGGATTACTTGGCAGTGTGATGAATAACGCTATTTATTTGTGCTAATGTTGTTTTAGTTCAATTGTGTAGTTTTGGTTTGGTTCATTGTTTGTTTGTTTGTTTGGATTGTCACTGAACCAAAGCTAACCATGAAAACAACTGACTGACTAAAGATTTTATTTCTGAAGCCTATCCTTTTCATTATGTCAACTTTCTTTCATTCCATACTCTCAAAAACAAATAAACAAACAAGAAAGATCAAACACTGATGTAAAGCGTTGTTACTTTTTTCTGTAAAAGACAGGTTTTCAATCATGATATGAGAAAAATAGGATTGTTTGCAATCGTACCTTGAAGTTATTTACTCCTTTATGGTCTTTCCCCCTCTCATACTGCAAACATTGTCACAAGAACAATGCTTCACATGTTGAGTTAGTTTGTTCATCAGTTGGGTAACTAAGAAGCATGTTATATAACTTCAGTTGAAATTTGATTCTATTGTACAATGTTAGCTACCCAATCCATTTCCCTTGTTGTCCCTTTCCTGTTGGTGTGATTTTCACATAATATTGCTTTAGTTAAAAATGATTGCTGTCTTGAAAAGACTTCGGCAAAGATTAATTCTCTGGAGAGTTACAAAGGGAGAACAAGAGGGCAGATGGCTTGGTGCCAGTTGTTTAAGGTTGTCGTTAATAGTTGTCAGTAGGCCCTTGCACAAAATGTTCCAAGATGTGCATGTTATTATTAAAAGACAATGAGATTTTCCAACGTTTTTGTTGTTTATTGTCGTAACATAAGCATTCTGTTTGGACAGAAAGAAGTGCAGCAATAATACAAGTCTTGGCGAAAGGGCATGGCGTGAAAATGTTTAAGTATCTCTCCTCTGTGCGACTATGCATTTATGACAAGTTAGTTAATCCAAAGAAACCTGGAAACCCTACACTGCATTAGGAACACTGCTGTTACCAAATTTGCTTGACGCTATTTGATGTTGATTCCACATTTCAGCAACTTGATAAAGCTCTTCTCTCAATATTTTCATAAAGCAAAATCGAATACAATCCTGGTGAACTGGGTCGGAGCCATTAAATAGACCCAGATCTGACAAATCTTTGAAAAAGTTTATCCACCAACCAGGGCCGTCTTTAACAAATTGAGACCAATAGGCCTCAATTCTTTGGTTTGCCGTTGATCTGCCAATGATAAAACATATCTCGCCAGCATTTTCATCAATGTGTGAGGACCTAAGGTAAGTATGCATTGCCTCAATCACACTGTTTTCAGTCCATCATCCGATCTGATCTTCCTGGGTACTCCATGCGACTGCTTTACAGCGTCCAGATAGTATTTTGCAATCACTTCTGGGTTTTTGTTTGTGGAGCCTACCTCCAGCCAGATAAGCCTTCTTGAAAAGCCATCGATACATCCATGCACGCTGAAGCCATATGGCTTTAATTTATCGTGGCCATCAATATGCCATATGAAATTCGGTCCTTTCGAGTGATAAGCCCTTCGACGCAATCTCTTTTTTCGTCTGCTATCCACGCCATCAGGATCGAGTTCTCTGAGACACCTCATGACAGTTGCTCTTTTAACAATAACCCCCTTCTTTCTGAGCCTGCACCACATCTTGCGGTATCCCACAAAACAACCACTTTTACCAAGTTCCTTCTCGATGGCGTTCTTCAGGTCATCATCAGATATGGTGGATCTTCTCGATAGAGCTAGAGATCGAAGACGTCTTTTCAGGGTTGATAAACTTATAATTATGTCATGAAGCTTTAGAAATTCAAGTATTTCCAGATTGCTGTAGCCTTGTTTAAAGTACTGTGATATAAGTTCTAGCTCGTTTTCGTCAGAATTAACATTGTCGCTCATACATGGTGTATATATTGGTAATGGCATTTTGCAGCTCAGACGTTAAGAGATTCGTACTAAAGAATCAAAATGGCGGAAAATTAAAATTCCCGCCTTTAGGT
Organism: Pachyseris speciosa; assembly: GCA_016490735.1. NCBI lineage: Eukaryota > Metazoa > Cnidaria > Anthozoa > Scleractinia > Pachyseridae > Pachyseris > Pachyseris speciosa. The sequence goes on along the minus strand of JAEMWC010000031.1, from coordinate 1,423,841 downwards.
TTAACCGAGGGAGATCTGGTAATTACTAAAAAGTAAAACTGGGGAGTGAAAACTAAAAACCAAAACTGGGGAGTGAAAACCAAAACTGAGGAGTAAAAACTAAAACTGGGGAGTGAAAACTAAAAACCAAAACTGGGGAGTGAAAACCAAAACTGAGGAGTGAAAACTAAAACTGAGGAGTGAAAACTAAAACTGGGGAGTGAAAACCAAAACTGAGGAGTGAAAACTAAAACTGAGGAGTGAAAACTAAAACTGAGGAGTGAAAACTAAAACTGGGGAGTGACAAACTAAAAAGTAAAACTGAACTGTGAGAAACAAAAGTAGACTGTGAAAAATTAAAACTGAACTGTGAAAAAATAAAACTGGACTGTCAAAAAATAAAACTGAACTGTCAAAAAATAAAATTGGACTGCCAAAAAATAAAACTGGACTGTGACCCTCCTGGGCCATCGTATCAAGGTGAACGGAGCCCTCAAACTTTTCTTGTGAATAATTTTTCCTTCCCTCAACCGCGACGAAAACAAGGCGATCGGTGCGCTTTCAAGAGAGTTTTGAATACAGATAGCGGATTTAAAGCAGCTGCCTGGACTTTAGAAAACAAAAATGGCAATGTACATATTAGTTGGAAGTTGAATTCAGCTTTTAGCACGATAGGCAAAGCCACAGCTGATAAAATAACTGCAAAATTTGTGGGAAAAACTCGCGCTTTCGCCTTTGCGTGAATAATTAATTCGAACATGCGTTCACGCAGCGAATCGCGTCGGGTTTACCTAAAACATGGAATCCGGAATCCGGAATCCGGAATCCGGAATCTAGAAACTGGAATTAATAATTAATAAGAGGGTTAAAAGAACCGAATAATAATAATAATAATATTAATAATAATAAATAAAGATAAAAAATGTCTCTTCACACTACGACAAAAGGAGTTATACTCAGTTATGTTTCTAATAGCTATAGGGAGCTTATTAAAAGTAGTTGCTGCCGAGTGCTGAAAAGTTCCCGACTCTCTCGGAATAGAAAGGACAGGTGCAATCGAAGATCTTAAGCTATAAGCACTGACCATGAAGACGATAGATGTCTTACAGGAGGAGGTAGGTGACAGGAGTGAAGTCTTAGTCTGGGACTTGGTTTGTTCTTTCCAGTTGAGTCGATGTGGAGGGATATAAGGATAACTATTAAGAAAGACCGTATGCAGGATCATTAAATGCAACTTAAAGAGCTGATCCGCGAGATTTTACACTCGTTTAACCTTAAGAAACAAACAGGCCCATGCAGTGCAGCCATCGCTGCAAAAACGGAGTGAGAAGCATTGCTATTGGGAAGAAAATCTTTCTTGGAGCAGATTAACCACGTTTATCGCCTACTGTAAAAGTAGGCCTGACCAAGTCCTCAGTTGTTGTAGATATCCTTTTTGCTTAACCAATCAGAAGTGGAGAGCAGCGGATTTTGCGTGCTCAAGGTTCCTACATAAAAGTTTCAAGGTATATTGGGCACCATACTGACTTAGGTTTTTTCGAAAAAAAGAGCAATGACTGAAGACGGTACAACTGTATGAGGGTGAAAATGTTGTAAGCAAACGAAAGCGCTAAAACAATCCTCACCCAGCCCCCATAGCTATCATTTCCAGGTGGGGCATTTATAAACGTCTTTTCTTTTTTTTTTTTTTTTTTGAAATAAATATTTTTTTGTCTTCTTTTTTTCTCCAATTAATCTCTCGGATTATATTTATTTCGTGTTAGTTTCTTTTTTTCTGTATATTTAAAAGTTTTTTTTTTTAAGTGATCTTTCTTCGTCTTTTGGAGATGTTCCTGAATGTACCGGGATGTTCCAGAATGTCCCATGTTCCACGTTTTATCGACGGCCACTCGACAACCTGAAATGTACGCGCCGATACAGTTCCCAAACATTCCAGCATGGAGCAACAGACAATGACCAATCAGGCGTAAGCGTTCCCACGCGCAATTAAGTCAAGATATGCAAAGTGATTTTTCTCCGCTTTTTGGTCACGAAGCGTTTAAAATAGCTCTTGTTTTATAAAGATCTAGCTGAAATCAATAACAAAACATTGAAAACGGAAAAAACGTTGCTCGAAATCAAAAAAGGTTGATCGAAAATCGAAAGTTGTTCAAAAAGTTGCCGTCAACTTGTGGACAGGCCTAACAAAAAAGAATAAGAAAAAAGAAAATAATAAAAAAAGAATAAGAAAAGGTGCTTTTAATTAAAATGATTTTAATTTAAAATGTTCAAAATGCACAAAACATTGATTAGTATCGTTGAAGTGTGATTGAAAGCTGTGTGCTTTAAAGGAATCATGCGGTTTATTAAAAGCAAAACCAAAGTATTAAAATGCTGCCCCAGATTGACTGATTGCTTGATTGCTTGATTGCTGCAAAACTCAGGCTAAGTCATCATATAATTTGTTGACCATATTATTACCCAAGTGACTTCAACCTTTGTCAAAATTTTTTACCAAACTTCTGTACATTCCGTATTCCGGATTTCATATTTCGTATTCCGGAATCCGGATTCCGGATTCCGCATTCCGGATTCCGGATTCCGGATTCCGGATTCCGGATTCCGGATTCCATGTTTTAGGTAAACCCAATCGGGTCTGTGAAATTTGGAACATTTTTTGTGCTTTTAGATAAGTTTTTTTTGGCCTCATCTTGAATGAAAATTTATTGTTGAACTTCCTGTCGCGTTTCTTTCATTTGGTTGCCTTCATTTGAGAGTTTTAGTGCACGCTGGATTTGGATTTCTGTACATTTACGGCGACCCCCGTGATTTGTTTGTTTAGTATATTCGCTTCCCTCAAATATATTTTTATTGAGTCTTGTTCAGCTTCTACGGAACTACTGGGGATAGAGCTAAGTTGGTACTAAATTTACACAGTTGAAAAACGATTTATTTCAAAATAATTGCCTTGTTTTTGTCGTCTTTTTGATGTACAACTTTCCTCTTTCTCTCGCTGCGCTGTAAAATTTCGTCGGGCGGCGAAAAAATTATCCTATTTCTTCTTTTTGAATTCGTTTTACGTAAGGAGAAACCAACTGCATTATTGAGCTATCACTTTGCATAACAGGCTTAATTATTGTTTCATGAGAATCAGTGTTTCTTTGAGTAGATCCTGGTTTCTTCTCGACATCTGTACTTAGCTTGAAACTAAAATAATTAGTCATATGACTTTCACTGTTACAAGAAAACAATGATAAATATCGACGTGCTTTACACTTTAGTTTCATTATGACGTGATAAAGCCGACTACTTAAAGACAACAAAGAAGTTTTCTTGGGCACAGTCACTTTAATTAAATAAAATATCTTTGGATCGTGTTTATGATTACATTTATAACGTGTATTATAAAGCTTTCTAACCTTTTTAACATAGCGATGCAGCTTTGAGGACTTCGGTATAAGAATCGATGAAATCCTTTTGAAGAGAAACTTTTTTAACACGCTACTCTTGTTCTTGAGACGTCTTAAAAATCGCAGTGAAATTCTGCTTGGTTCACGGGCACGTCTATAGCGCTTTGTAATAAACTTACGTTTTACAAGAGATTGATGTAAAGATAGTTTTGATATATGTTCGCTTTGATTCTCGATAAAAGGTTCACTCGTAAGTGGTCGCTCGTAAATACGTCTCTCTAAACATTGAATACCCTCCATTGCCTCGCACTTTTCTCAAAATCCTCAAAATGGCGAACATGAGTCCAACTGAGCCACCAATGCATCTGACTAAAGTTACTATGACAACGATTTTGTCACAGCGGAAAGCGAGGCCCTGGAAACGAGACATTGAAAAAACGAAAGGAACAGACAGCATTTTATAACCGGTTCCAGCCTTTGGCTGGCCCCGGTAAAAATGAATCGGAGTTTATCAGTGTTATTTCTTGATTTCTGCAACATCAGTGACCCAACATAATTATACACAAGAGCAAGCAAGGCAAGTTGAAACGCACAAAATTCTTTCGCCGACACTTCAGAGGATTCGGATGGGCAAAGAAATTCAATAGTTCCCGATGCTGCTCGGATGACGTCACTTTTTCTTCTAACCTAGGGTCCTTACATTTACATGGAAAATCCGGAAATGCTGGTTGGAAAATGAAACGGTACACACCATTCTATTTGGAACATTTCAGAAATTATAGGCCATTGGCTTAATCAATGCACTTTATCTTTTCTTTTTGAGCTTTCCAATTAATACTAGTAAATTTTAGGATTTGTCGATTTTGCGTTTGGACAAGCTGCAGCAATGAATATTTACACCAAAAAATTTCCACCCGGATGGATCTTGTAAATCGTAAGCGCCCCTAGTTTCCAGTTTCTCTCGTAAGCAGTCGCGACAGGAAACCAAGAGATAAATTATTAACACTCGTAAGAAGCCGTATCTTTTGGTTGGATGCTAAATGTATTTGATAATAAAGCTGGAAGCGAGTTAGACTGCGGGCGCCGCTCCACAAAAGAGTCAATTTAGGAAACGTGCTGACCTCTGACCTTGTCTTTTCCTGGCTGAGAAAATTGAATTGTTTTTGCTAGATGATTAATTCTTTTATCCCCACCTCTTGCGTCAAAGCCTTAATTTAAGCAGCCTTTGCCAAAAATAGTTGCTGACTGATTTAATTACCTTCATAAAAAGCACTCATGTCAGTATTTAAATAAACAAAACCAAGTGAAGTCTACAACCTTGATTATTCACTTCTCTTTTAGTCAACGGTGATTAGATTATTTCAGCAATTCTGAATTTAACGAACTCGTGATCTTTTTTTGGAAAACAAAAGATTGACTGATATATCCCAAGAACAAAAATTGACTTCAGACCGATCATCGTCATAGTTGAATTGAAGAGCTATTCTTACGCAGTCCTTAGCGCATTATCACATGATTCACAAACAAGTCAATTATCCGGCTCACTAGGCCGTGAAATTATGCACATGACGTCTTAAACTCCCACTGTTCCATTCGAAATAACCAGAACATCACACGGAGGTATGATTTGACTACAGAATTTACACTGATTTGTTTGTCCATAAAAAGAGAACTCAACCTGGTCACACATTCATCTCCTTATGAACAACGGTAAAGGAAGCCAGTTTATTGGAAAGGATTAAGAAGGCTTGTTATATACAGCACGGGAAAAGTGCCCAATACAGCATCGGTGAGTTAGTATTCATTCTTGGTTCATAATCACATTATATTTTCATTTGTAGTTTACCATTCCCTCAGTGTGTACGAGTCCTCATAAATACATTTTGCTCCTTTTTCGAGCGTGTCATAGATCTATTGGTTTGTCTAAACAAGAAATATGTTTTCAGTAACAGATGCTTGGGGCAGCTGCTTTTGGCAAGGCCGTAACTGTTTTGTCGCGATCAAACAAAGCTGAGATAATTGCATGGTACCAAACTGCTTTTACGGTTAACTGCAAAGTGGCGTCATCATGTAATGTTTAACGAGGACACCTTTTACGGGAAGTGACGTTTTTAACTTAAATTCTATTTCCTTAGAATATGACAACAAAGTCAAAATACAATCAAGCTGGTTGTTATTAGGACTTTGAAAACTTATTGTTTTGTTCAGGTTAGTTTGCCACATAATTCATCATAGGTACTAACAGAACAACTGGCATAGATTAACAAATTTGAGTCCATTGTATCTACTTAAAGTAGCGTTCTTCACAATCACGAGAAAATAAATAAAAGTGGTGTTTCACGACAACAGCATCTGTACAGTTTTGCACTGGTATTTATCTATATGCTATTATCTCGTCTGAAAGACACACGGCTTGCATTTCGCCGTAAGAGGTTAAAGAAACAACGACTCGTCGCATTAAACTACAAATAGCCAAGACATCGACTCAGAGATGTTTAGAAACGGCAGCACTCCTGCTGTCCATGTTGAGATAAGTGCTCAGTGGTGGACCACCTTTGAGACGCAACTACTATGTGGAGGGATTTTTGTTTGTTCATAAATGCAAAATATGCTAATTGTTTCACGTGTCAGAATATTATACCCTTTTGCCTGGGTTTCACTCATATTCCGATACTTTTTTGAACCAAATCAAAACTTTGTGACAAGGCAAGGACACGAGAAGCATAATCCTTGTTTACTTTTTATAATTTCAAACGCCCAAACAACAAATAACATTCAGTGAAAATCAACGTAAATAGGAACTTTGGTCTGATCTTGACAATTTAGAACTCGACTAGTCTTTACTAGTTTTGCCTTCTCAACAACACTGAGCTGTTCTGTAACAACAGCTGTTAAAGTTTTAAATATCAGAGTCCTTCGCACAAAGCAAATTTCACGCTGACTAATTTGAAAATGAAATGCAAATCTCGAGAAAACTTTTATCCACCCTAATTGCTGAAATGATAGTTCTAGCACCTCTTTTTTACACGTAAAAGCTACCTTAGACATTGCAGCAAAACTTCAAGTTTGTTAACGACATGTAAAGTAGGAGCACATTTAAGAGTGGTAAGCAAACATGAACGCGTTCTGTAAGAGGCGTAAACTGCAAGTGTCCTGGACTACAAGTGTATTTCACATACATAGAGCTACTCATTTACGTAAAATGATACACGGCCTTTTTGTTTAGAATGGTTAGCCAGTCAGACTGTAATATCTGTGTGACGTAAAGGATACACTTTACGAAAATGTGCGGTACAGATTTTCGAGCTGGGCTATTCGGTGTAATTGAAATTATCATCCCTGCCGAAGCCTGATGGTAAGATCTTGACAACGTTGTCAGATTTGCGAGGGGATGGATTTTGGTTTTTTAAGCAATGGTTCGCCCCAGTAAGAAGACAAAAATATGGTTGCAGGACGCTCTCTTTAACAAATAACATCCATCCCAGGCAGACACACACCCCAGAAAGCACCAAATCAAATCCACAAATTTGTTAAGACGCTCTGTTTATCAAAGGAACTTTTTATTTCCAACGCTTATAGCGATTATTAATGCTAAAACTTCAGGAAACTCCATTCATGTTTGGCCAATGTGATATATTCGAATCAAAAGAAATATCACTATTGTGAGAAGCCTGCATTGCATTGTTTTTTTCTAATCTTGAGAGCTTTCAAAAAGCAGAATAAATTCTAATTCTGTAACTGCCTAAGAGGTATTTATGTACGTATTTTAATATGTTGTGATTTTCAAATTACCTTCCCTGCTTGTAAAGAGGGCCTAACGTAGTTGTGAGGTGGGTTTATTTTTTTTGTAATTAGAGAAAAAGTTGTGTTTCATTGTCCCCGCCCATGCACTTCACAGTAGATTTGGCTTCCTAATCTCGCTGAAAGTTAGCATTCCGCCCGATGAGATGTGTCCACCTATTTCGGCAGATATCACTCGGCAAGTTCAGTTGTGTTCTCCGCTTCCCCTTTTAAATTATTAATAATAATATAAACGGGGAGCAGGGTTGGCGCAGTGGTGAGAGCGCTCGCCTTCCACCAATGTGTCCCGGGTTCGATTCTCGGACTCGGTGTCATATGTGGGCTGAGTTTGTTGGTTCTCTACTCTGCTCCGAGATGTTTTTCTCCGGGTACTCCGGTTTTCCCCTCTCCTCAAAAACCAACATTTCACTTAATTTGATTTGATTTGAGATTTGTAATTAGTAGGCGAAGAGCCACCTTGTGGAAGTACTACTAATAAATCGTTATTATTATTATTATTATTATTATTATTATTACAAGTGAAACCGGAAATAACAATATATAATTATATATCCCATAAAAAGGTAGATATAAGGCAAAGAAACAAAATGATGGTCGAAAAGGGTAACTTTTAATGCCATATATTACGGCGAGACATGACTAACCTTCTTCAGGGGCTACACTGAAGCAAAGTAAAAATGGAGAAAACGGTTACAATACAGAAATAGAAATAATAGACATGTACTGAAGCGGCTACCAAAAAAGTGGCATTCCCAAGGTGGTAAGAACAATGATAAGTCGTGATGAATTTGCAATTTTGTTAGACTCTGCAACAAAGTTAAGACGTAAGTAGATACTGCTACGTAAGGGGTAGAACCAGAAGAAAAAAGTACAATCAGTTGAAGGTTCAGAACCCCTGCCCCACCCATTCATGCACTACTGACTAATTATTTAGACCTTATAGACATTGTTTCTCTCACTTAACTTCTCATGGTTTTGAAAGTTATTTGTTGCTGAGCCAGCAAGCCAGAGCTTACTAATTAAAGTAAAAAAAAATTGGTTATATTGAAATTTGGGGGTTAAATGTTGTATAGACGGAAGATTGTATTCATATTTTTGTGGATATTTATTATGAGTGGGCTTGGATCGAGGCAAGTATATTTTTACTTCTTTGGGAAAATAGTTGACAATTTTTCTTTATTATTTTTAGCTTTTTTAGTTTTTGCATATTAATTCATTCATACCAGAAATCACAAGTGTTAGTTGAGAGAGAGAGAGAGAGAGAGAGAGAGAGAGAGAGAGAGAGAGAGAGAGAGAGAGAGAGAGAGAGAGAGAGAGAGAGAGAGAGAGAGAGAGAGAGAGAGAGAGAGATATGCTCTGAAAACACGCCTATCCGCTCTTGTTCTGACAGTTTTTTTTAGTTCACGATAAACCAAAAATTAAATGTATTGCAATTTTTTGTTTGGTTAAAATTACGAAAGAAGACATTGCCCGCTATGTTTGTCATCGAATCGTAGATTCTCCACACCTCGCGATTCACACGTCATTTTGTTTAACCATTCACAGAAAGTGAATCGACCTTCTGAAACGAAACGACGGTTTGCTTGCGACAGCGCTGTAGCTGTGGTGAAAGTTGTATTTGCGGTCAAGTTTAACAAAGTAATGGGAAATTTCTAGTCCGAAGCTTAACTACATTCAAAACGGTGAAATGATTTTGAAATTTGGTTCATCCTGTGTCATAAAACCTTAGACCAAGTCAGTGGATTAACGAGCACATGAACGCTGTGCGATACCTCGTTCGACTCTCTCGTTCCGCCACTTCGACTAGGTCACCTGAAGATGTGTTAGACTGTGAAAAGATTTGTGTGGTGAAAGAGCTGTGGTGAAAAGCTGAAAAGGTCGCCAAAATGGGAGATTTGCCGTCAAATTCAACTAAGTAATGGAAAATTTCTAGTCCGAAGCATAAAACTTTAGATCAAGTCAGTGGATTAACGACGTCCACGTCAACGCTGTGCGATACCTCGCTCGACTCCACTCTCCTTCCGCCACTTCGACTAGGTCACCTGAAGATGTGTTAGACTGTGAAAATATTTTTAACTGGCCACTCTGGGAAGAATTATATCAAGGCTTGATGGACGGCTTTTTGGATGTATCTAAAGCGTTGTGAAAGGGATTGTATTCGCGCCGCGACTGCATTCGACAACACATAAATTTTCCCGCTGTGCTTTGAGCATGACTAAAGACGAAGGATGTGCGATTTACGCAGTGGCCCGATGTAGCCTTTTCGACGATTGGAGAAGGTATTTACCGTTGACCTTTTATTTAGTCGTTTTCTTCAAAAAACTTACGGTCAACCGATAAGCCAGATAAGCGTTGTCTTTGTTTATGTGCCCAACTTTTGTATGGCTTGGCAAGAAGTTAAGCCTACTCTCAAATTTGGTTTTCAAGTTTATCGTCAGTTTGTTTGTGAAGAAGGTTTTCAGGATTTCTGTGTTGGACCCATTCTTATAGCAAATTACATTTTAATTTCCCCTCAATTTAAAAAATAGATTCAAATGAAATTTACCGTAAGCATTAAGCTTATAATTTAAACATTGTTGTAAAAAGTTTTTTCCTCAGACTACCATTGTAAATAGGTGCCACAAACCAGAAGCGTAACACTTTGTAAAACTGCCAAATCTATTAAAAAAAATTATTTGCTAATCTTTCTTTGTTTTTTTCGACTGGTTCTTGGTCGATTTTGACATAAACTTAAGTACTTGAAGTCTTCAGAGTTATTAAGCTTAGGTACTTTCCGCGTTTAGCGCGCACGTACACGAACTCGCACAAACAGCCGTGATTTTAAAACTTTTCTGTTTCTGCTGAATCTTTGACATACAATTTTTAGCTTTATAAAATTGAATTAAATTATGTGAACCCCCATGCATTACAACCTCTGTGAAAACGTTTTTTGTAGTACAGTAATTTTTCAGATACAACAAAATGTTTCGCCACTCAAATTAAACTTATGTGTCGGAATTGTGTAATTCATTAGGGTAATCCATTTGAAAGCACGAACTGTTCCAGTATTTGTTTATGCGCAACTATTTTCTTAGGCCAATACTTTGAATAATGGCTTTATTCGGTACACTTTGTTATAATTGTAATAGAGAATTTAGTTCATGGCCAGTATAAAATAAAGTTTTGATGTCTGTGCGAATGAAGGTAACGTTTTAAGTTCCGGTTGAAAATAAAGTAATCATTTATTCCGTCACTGTTTAAGATACGTTTTTAACCTTGAAATATCGTATTTAGTAAAATTACTGAGCTTGCATCGGTTGCCTTAAGCAACTTAAAGGGCAGTGTCACGCTATTGTACCATCACTTTGAAAAGCTTAAAACTGCCAATACATCAGTGGAAACCTTAAAATAATGGTCTAGTTTTGTTGCCAAAGACTGTAGTACTGTATTGACACCATAAACTTCTATATTCCATGTAAGATGACGAGGATGGAAATGGATTGAAATTTGAAAAAACTTGCCAGTTTTTTCAAAATTTCAAGCTATGCATTGAAAAATCACCATAAAAATTATTGTGGTTAGCTCTTCCTACTAAAATTTCATTGGAATTAATCTTGCTGATTCTGTAGGAGCATTTTTGCACAATAACAGGTAAAAGGCAGTAATTTTGGCAGAATTGAACCAAAACAGCAAAAATCGCGGTGACAGTGCTCCTTTAAATTGTTTCATTTAATGTTAGCATTAATTTGATTTCATTCGCATTGCTGCAACTTCTAGTTTAGGTTTTATAATTTCAAGAATTAAACAACACTTTTTTAGGTGGGAAGTGCATTTAAGTGTACCACAAACGTGCTTTTTTTTTGTTTTGTTTTTTAACAAACAGCAACAACTATCTGTATCAACTTACCTTCTCAAGTATACATTGTCCCTGAGCAGACAGCAGCCATAAAAAAAAATTGAAAACGTCGTCAAAAGTTCCGTTTAAAGAAAATGCAAGTCCAGTCCGTTGTCCAGTCCTTGGAATATTTTTTCTAGCTAACCTTTTGTGGCGCGGCGTCGCAGTGAACAAAAAGCGCGCGAAAGTATAGCCTCGTTTACGTTCTTTCCTCCAGGCCCTCTCCTTTGAAAAAAATCTTAAACATCGATCCTCGCCAAAAGCAATTGAAATTAGAAGAAACTGACAACGCCATCATAAAGAGCATAGTCTCAAGCCTTAGGCAAAATTTTCTTTTATTCCTACCTCAAATGGTCGTTGAGCAGGAAGCTGACAAACTTTTCAGTTAGATTTTCTACTGCCGCACTATTTTAGGAAAAAGTAATCATGGCCATTTTTTAAAACACTATTTATTAAACTACAACTTCGCTTAAAAATATTCTTGGAGAAAGGTTCTAGTAAACTTTTAGAGCGAATATTAAACTTCGGTCCGTTCTGGTCACGTGACCGATGACGTCACAGCATTAAAAATGACAAAAATGTATATTTCATAAAAATATCTATCAATATCCAAATTTTTGTTTCCTCGCGTTTAATGCAACGCGAGATAGCACTTGTACCCAGACTCCCACTTTTTGAAAATTGTATATACCTCCCTTAATATTTATATTTTGTTCGGTACCCGGGCAGTCCGAAATGGCTCACACCATTGTGCTTCAAACCACGTTGACTGCTTTTTCAAAAACAAATTAATTTCGTCACAGTGAGCAAAAACGCACTTGCGAGCAAAGTCACGTGACCAATGACATCATCGCCCTTAGTCTTGTACAATAATTAGTTTATGGTAAGACTTATTTCTAGACAACGTGGGGGTCTTGCTGCCCTCAAACTGACCAAGTTATTTGGGATTGACGATTTTCCAGCTGCAAAGGATTCTGGGAAGGTTCTTATTATAATTATATATTGTTATTTAATTATTATTATTATAATCTCGAACATACATAAAAACCCGCCTCGTTCTGGGCTGAGGTAAACCAAACTGGAAAAGTGTAATTAAAGAAAACCGAGTATAAATATTTGCTCAACACTCGCTTCCTGGTTTACCTCGCGAAGGATCACTGGACAGTAGTAGTAGTTCAGCAAACTTAGCCGGATTACTGTCTTCCCCTGTCTTCCCCTAATGAAGTGTCTTCCTGCATATTAATTAAGCGTCTAGGTAAAAATACCTTCCTCCATACTAATGAGCGTCACTCTAGTTCAATAGCAACAATAGACCTGCCCAAACTTGCCGATCTCTTTTAACCCTGATTGGTTCATGTAGAATGTATTACGTGTTCAGAATAAAAGTTGGTAGATTTCGAAAGCGCTATCGTTCAAGCAATCGCTTCGCTAGGAAAAAAGTCTAACTGTCACCAATATTTTTTAAGACATTACTCCAAACATGCAAGTCAAATCAAGCACTAATGTTGTAACTTAGTTGAAAGCATTAAAATACAGGAACTTATTTCTTGTGTGGCACAAAACTGATCCATCTATTCGAAAAATCGCTTGGTTCTGACTGTTCTTTTATTAAGCGGTAGTTCCGTTCACACAACTAAAACACACACATGACAGAAATGTTAACCGAAAACTCTCTATTCAATCCCGACTGGTTGTTACAAAACTGCGTTCTCTTCCATCTCAATACTGAAAATCCCGATGCTATCTGACCTCTCAGCTTTGGCGATGAGAGAGAAAATAAATTCTTAGCTAACTTTTCTTGTTTTCCGTTCCGTTAGTCACTAATTATTCAAACTAGTGATCCAAACTACCCGATATTTGCATACGAACTCTGCAGTAAAAAAGCCCATGGGACATCCTTGAAACCACTACCATTCAACAACGACAATAGACGGCTTAGGTTGTTTGGAACGATCAATATAAACACGCGACTAATATGAATTACACGTTTCTTGAGTGACAAACATAAACTTCATTGCCTTTTCTCAGCGAATGCAAAAACAATACAGAAAGTGATTTTAAATGAATAAAAATACATTTATTGACAACGAAAGCTCCAACAACTACGAAATGCTTAGCACAAAATATCAGGAAATTAGGATGCATTCAATCGTCTCCATCTTCGCTCGGAGGATAATCACTCTTCTTAAAAGTTTCTGAATCAATGTGTTGCACTGCGTGACAATCAGAATGTTTTGGAACAACACGTTTCTTGAATCATTATTAGCGAATGCAGAAAGATTAAGATACACAATGAATAAAAATCAATCAAGTTTCTCTATACTGCAAAAGCATTTAAACTTTCCCTCGCCGTATATTTTCCAGAAAAGTTATATCAAAGATTTCCCTCCTCCTCCTCCTCCTCCTCAATTCTATTGTTTTCCCTCCTCCTCCTCCTCAATTCTATTGTTTTCCACCACCACCACCACCGCCACCACCGCCACCACCGTCACCACCGCCACCACCAAAATCGATCTTAAGCCACATACAAGAGAAACTATGTCATTCGAGTATGGGAAAGTGGTAGAAGAATAGAATTGTGGTTGTGGCGGTGGCGGTGGTGGCGGTGGTGGCGGCGGTGGTGGTGGTGGAAAACAATAGAATTGAGGAGGAGGAGGAGGGAAAACAATAGAATTGAGGAGGAGGAGGAGGAGGAGGGAAAGCAATAGAATTGAGGAGGAGGAGGAGGAGGAGGAGGAGGAGGGAAAACAATAGAATTGAGGAGGAGGAGGAGGAGGAGGGAAAGCAATAGAATTGAGGAGGAGGAGGAGGAGGAGGAGGGAAAACAATAGAATTGAGGAGGAGGAGGAGGGAAAGCAATAGAATTGAGGAGGAGGAGGAGGAGGGAAAACAATAGAATTGAGGAGGAGGAGGAGGAGGGAAAAAATAGAATTGAGGAGGAGGAGGAGGAGGAGGAGGAGGGAAAACAATAGAATTGAGGAGGAGGAGGAGGAGGAGGGAAAGCAATAGAATTGAGGAGGAGGAGGAGGAGGAGGAGGGAAAACAATAGAATTGAGGAGGAGGAGGAGGAGGGAAAGCAATAGAATTGAGGAGGAGGAGGAGGAGGAGGGAAAACAATAGAATTGAGGAGGAGGAGGAGGGAAAGCAATAGAATTGAGGAGGAGGAGGAGGAGGGAAAACAATAGAATTGAGGAGGAGGAGGAGGAGGGAAAAAAATAGAATTGAGGAGGAGGAGGAGGAGGAGGAGGAGGGAAAACAATAGAATTGAGGAGGAGGAGGAGGAGGAGGAGGAGGAGGGAAATCTTTGATATAACTTTACTGGAAAATATACGGCGAGGGAAAGTTTAAATGCTTTTGCAGTATAGAGAAACTTGATTGATTTTTATTCATTGTGTATCTTAATCTTTCTGCATTCGCTAATAATGATTCAAGAAACGTGTTGTTCCAAAACATTCTGATTGTCACGCAGTGCAACACATTGATTCAGAAACTTTTAAGAAGAGTGATTATCCTCCGAGCGAAGATGGAGACGATTGAATGCATCCTAATTTCCTGATATTTTGTGCTAAGCATTTCGTAGTTGTTGGAGCTTTCGTTGTCAATAAATGTATTTTTATTCATTTAAAATCACTTTCTGTATTGTTTTTGCATTCGCTGAGAAAAGGCAATGAAGTTTATGTTTGTCACTCAAGAAACGTGTAATTCATATTAGTCGCGTGTTTATATTGATCGTTCCAAACAACCTAAGCCGTCTATTGTCGTTGTTGAATGGTAGTGGTTTCAAGGATGTCCCATGGGCTTTTTTACTGCAGAGTTCGTATGCAAATATCGGGTAGTTTGGATCACTAGTTTGAATAATTAGTGACTAACGGAACGGAAAACAAGAAAAGTTAGCTAAGAATTTATTTTCTCTCTCATCGCCAAAGCTGAGAGGTCAGATAGCATCGGGATTTTCAGTATTGAGATGGAAGAGAACGCAGTTTTGTAACAACCAGTCGGGATTGAATAGAGAGTTTTCGGTTAACATTTCTGTCATGTGTGTGTTTTAGTTGTGTGAACGGAACTACCGCTTAATAAAAGAACAGTCAGAACCAAGCGATTTTTCGAATAGATGGATCAGTTTTGTGCCACACAAGAAATAAGTTCCTGTATTTTAATGCTTTCAACTAAGTTACAACATTAGTGCTTGATTTGACTTGCATGTTTGGAGTAATGTCTGAAAAAATATTGGTGACAGTTAGACTTTTTTCCTAGCGAAGCGATTGCTTGAACGATAGCGCTTTCGAAATCTGCTAACTTTTATTCTGAACACGTAATACATTCTACATGAACCAATCAGGGTTAAAAGAGATCGGGCAAGTTTGGGCAGGTCTATTGTTGCTATTGAACTAGAGTGACGCTCATTAGTATGGAGGAAGGTATTTTTACCTAGACGCTTAATTAATATGCAGGAAGACACTTCATTAGTATGGAGGAAGACACTTTATTAGTATGCAGGAAGACAGGGAAGACAGGGGAAGACAGTAATCCGGCTAAGTTTGCTGAACTACTACTACTCTGGACAGGTACTAGTTTTCTTTTTACCAAAAATAGTGCAGTTATTTAGTTCAAGTTTTTTAAATTAATAATAACAGTTTTTGTATTAATAACTGAAGAGAAAGCGAGTTAGCGGAAAATGGATTAACCGAAAAAGCTGCC
The DNA here is from genome assembly GCA_016490735.1 of Pachyseris speciosa. Classification (NCBI taxonomy): domain Eukaryota; kingdom Metazoa; phylum Cnidaria; class Anthozoa; order Scleractinia; family Pachyseridae; genus Pachyseris; species Pachyseris speciosa. The sequence continues at coordinate 1,408,100 of JAEMWC010000031.1, read as the reverse complement.
TTATGTAATTATGAAATAAACGTTTTCGATTTACGTAAATATGCTTTCGAACAATAACTATTGTATAAAAAAGCTAGTTTAATTTACGTATAAATTTAATTTTCTGTTATTAAGGCCCCGTCCACAAGTATCCGAATATTTTAAAATCCGTAACTTTTTCTCTGTGGATTAAAAAATTTTCACGTCCACACGTAACGTATTCAAATCGAATTTGCCCGTCCATACGTATCCGGATTCGTTCTAGTGTCCGGGCGTGCGTTTCTGAAAACTCCGGAAACCATTTCAGGCCCGAAAAGTATTTTTCAAGTCGGTTTTATATCGTTTGGTACTGGCTTTTTGAAGAAACTAGCCCAATGTATTCCCAGTTTTCTTGCGTGTGCTTTCTTAAAATAAACATCAAATGAAGAATGATCCTCGCAGTTGTGAACGCAATTTATGCAATTGCGAAAAGAAGCCTGTTAAAAATTCAGGACTTCAACGGGGTTTTGAACCCGTGACCTCGCGATTACCGGTGCGATGCTCTAACCAACTGAGCTATGAAGCCACTGACGTTGGGCGCAGGTCAATTGTGGGTTCATATGTTCCCGTGAAAGAAATGAGTGTGAATGATATGATATGAATCATATATGAACTGCGGAAATGAAATCAAATGAAGAATGATCCTCGCAGTTGTGAACGCAATTTATGCAATTGCGAAAAGAAGCCTGAAAAAAAAAAAAAAGTCCTGAATTTTTTTCAGGCTTCTTTTCGCAATTGCATAAATTGCGTTCACAACTGCGAGGATCATATATGATTCATATCATATCATTCACACTAATTTCTTTCACGGGAACATATGAACCCACAATTGACCTGCTCCCAACGTCAGTGGCTTCATAGCTCAGTTGGTTAGAGCATCGCACCGGTAATCGCGAGGTCACGGGTTCAAACCCCGTTGAAGTCCTGAATTTTTTTCAGGCTTCTTTTCGCAATTGCATAAATTGCGTTCACAACTGCGAGGATCATTCTTCATTTGATTTCATTTCCGCAGTTCATATATGATTCATATCATATCATTCACACTAAAATAAATACATTAGAAATTGAGTTTCTGGTAATGAACCTAATGCACGTAGAATGGGTTTTCGGGCCCGAAACGTTTTCGGGAGTTTCGAGAAACGCACGCCAGGACTCCTCTGTGACTATTGTCAACAGAGCATACGCCATTAAGCGTTCGAATTGGCGGCAGATTCGCTTCTTTTCGCCACGCGCACGGCTTCGTATTACATCTTTCACTTTTTTGGTACAAATATGTCACAGTCGGAACAGAAACCGAAGAGAAATGTGAATAGAAAGGTTGACTCCTTTATTTGGATTGATGATGAGGTTGAACTTTTGCTTAAAGTCACAATGGAGTACAAAACGTTGTGCTGCCGTTTGACATGGTGCACAGTGAACATAGCCAAATTTAACTGCATACACGTTATAAGACTTGAAATAAGTCCAAGAACAAGGGAAGCGATCGCATTTCGTTCAGCGGCCATGTTAAATATTCAGACGGTAAAGACCGAGTTGACCCGGCTAGGCGAGCCAAAGTGTTTATATGGAGAAAAGTTGGCTCGGCTAGGAGGGTTACCCTACCATCGAAAGAGGGTGACCCGGCTAGGCGGGTCACCCTTCTAGCCGAGCCAACGTTTCGTTTCTCATGCAAACGGTTCGCCAAGTTTGGTGAGGAAATGTAGCAAAAGTTGGCTCGCCAGGGTAGCTCAGGTAGGCGGGTGACCCTTCTAACCGGGACAACTTTTCTCCATATAAACGGAGCCTAAAATGGGCATGTTGATGAAAGAACAGGAACTGAGTAAACATTCAGCGAGAACTGAAATGAAAAATCAAACAAACAAACAAACAAACAAAAACAAGTAGACAGAAGATTATGTTTGTTTGTTAAGCAACATGGCAACGTAAAAGCTGGATACATTCTGCTAACATAATAATGACATCAGTTGGTCATAAATGACCATGGATCTGCGCCTTGGGGTTGCTGTTAGGTGGCGCTGGAACAGCGCCTGTTGTGACTGCTGAGGCCGGTACGGGAATGACAGTCCCGCATCGGCTGCACTTGAAGGCAGTGACTGCAGATGGAGCTTGCTGGCTTTTCTTGCGTTTTGCTCTTTTCCTTTCTGACGCGGATTGTATTAATTAATTAATTAATTAATTAATTAAGAAATTTCTATAGCGCATTTTCCTAACGCCCAAATGCTTTTTACAGTGTCAAATAAATTAAAATCTATACACTAAAAACTACAAATATAGCAATATAAAAACTAAAAATCGAAAAAGTCAAAAGTCTAAAAGTCCTAAAAATCGAAAAAGTCAAAAAGTCTAAAAATAGGCTTGTCGAAAAAGATAGGTCTTAAGCTTAGCTTTAAACATAGGGACCGATCGCTGCTTTTAATTTCAAATGGAAGGGAATTCCAAATGTAAGGCGCGCACACTGAGAAAGCCCTCAAGCCAATCGATTTGAGCTTGTGCGTTGGCTGCTCCAGCAGAAGTTGGTCAGCAGACCTAAGAGCTCACCTAAGAACATAAGGACTGATAAGCTCAATCAGGTACGTTGGAGTCACACCATGGAGTGGACAATAGGATCTTAAAAACAATACGCTGGCGGACGGGGAGCCAGTGTAGCTTAATAAGTAATGGTCTGAGTAGTATAGCCGGAGCTAAACAAATACCGTTTTCGCAAAACCATCGTCCTCGTCGCTTCGCTCCTCGTCCTCGGGTTTTTGAAAACAGTATTTGTTTAGCTCCGGCTATACTACTTGGGAAGTGAATGGAACACAAACGAGGAGCAGAGCATTTTGAATCAAAGTATTTTTTATAAACGAGGGGCCAACCCAAAACCAGTGGAACCGGTTTGACGAGTCACCCAATTAGGGAAAGGGGGATGAAGAATATCCTGTCAACCAATTAGACACAAGGGATACCAAGGTATACCAATGAACCAGGAAAAATTTTCCAGCGAAAATATAGGCAGGAGAATGCCGACAACCTCACGCAAAGTGGACCAGGGGAAGAGAGAGAGCAAAGTTCAAACAAAGAAACCAACATCATTGTCTTCAATGAAAAATGTTGATGAAAAAGAGCAGGTTTCTTTTCGTTGTTTGAAATGTACAGGATGTAATGAGGACGATGTTTGTTTGCCAACTGGTGTTCCTCCTCCAGTTTGGTCTGGAAGGGAAGACCTTCCTGCTTGGGTTTGGGATGAATGGATCGAGGGGTTGATATGTTGAACCCTGTTAAATTTTTTGCCTTGGTAATATATAATAGAAAAAATGGTGCATGATGATTTATTGCGTTATAATGTGAGGCAAGCTTTGATCACAGAGATAGGCAAGTGGTTGGGAAAGGAAATAAGAGATACCATAGATAAACCACTTATGCGCCACGTGCGGGATTTGTTATACAGTGATATGTCTCCCTGGCGATACATAAAGGAAACAGAATGTGCAGAATGAATGTGCACTTATAGCGTTCAAAGTTGTAAATTCTCTCCCAACCGATGAAAGATTTTTCATGAAAGAATGGTTGACCGATGAAGGGTTTTATGACACGGTCAATTAAAGATCTGCGCAAAAATATAAATGGATTTGATGGAAAAGGTTAATACTCTTCCTTCCCAGCTTCGGGAAAAGATTTTGAAGGAAGTCATTGAATTTAAATTGAAACAACGTTTTGATTGAGGTTGGGGACTAATTTTGGAATATATTAAAAAAGCCCCATGACATAATGAAAGAATTACAAAAATAACGCAATGCGGAAGATGTACTTATTATTGTGTTAAAAATGACATGTGTTCCGTTTGTTTTGAAAAAGGTGTGGTTCACACCATTAAGAAGGGGTCTTTCATTAATGATAATATTTTTGAATTTCATTAAAATTATTTCAAGGAGGTTTTCATTCTAATATAATTATTTTATTTTGTCAATTAAAGATTTACGCAATAATATAAATGGGTATTATGTAACAGAGTTTTACACTTCCACCAGAGTTGCGTGTAAAAATTCATGGATATTTCACCAAAAACCAGTTAAAAGAATTTGAAGAAAGAAAAAAAAATGGGTGGGGAGCGGTTTTGGAAGAGCTGTTGGTTCCTTTACGTAATTTCATGTTTCCAAATTATTTTTCCACCCACCATTAACCCCTCGCGCACGGGCAGTTGAACAAATGTTTTATTAACGATGATTGCTTCGTTGGTAATCCTTTTTTATTTTATGCGAGAAGAATTTGTGCATCCAATTGTTTGTGAGGTGAAAAAAGAAATGGCGCGTGTGGTTGATGAAATTTCAATGTGTTGTATTCAACGAAAAAAAAAGGTACAGGTTGGGATTGGGAATTTTTATTGAATGTTTGGGGAATAAGACGAATGTTAGAAGGTATCAAAGAAAAAGTAGAAAATCGAGGGTGTTAAAACCCAAGTCCCAACTTTTCTTTTGTGTTGATTGCATTTCGTGCCAGAGTATGTCCCCATTGTCTCTTTTTCCATGGAACAGCATGTAAAGCTTTCACCATTTTTCTGTCAGCGGCATGCTTACATTATTTTTCATCCTCGCCATATTTTTTTGCCCGGTGCCCACAACTGCTGTAATCCACATCATGTTGCATCGCAATAGCATCCGTTGCGCCGGTCGGTTTCTGTAATATTTCCAAGATCTCACCTGTTTCAGGGTCAAAGCTCAGCTGATGGTGCAAAGGATTGTAAGGTCCGGTGTAATTATGCCCAGGAAGGGTCCAACCTCCTTTTGGCGCTGGAAGTTTCCCAATGAACGCATGGACATCAACACCAGACCCATAGTAATTACGCAGGGTTTTCTTGAAAACATCCGCGAAACCGCGGTGTTGGGGGATGGCTTTGCCGAAAGCTTTCAAAAACTTTGTGTCAGTTGCGAACTTGGGAACCAATACACCCTCCGGGGATCAAACAGGCTCCCAATACCTCTCCCATATCCCTTCCATTTTATCCAAGAGCCGTAACTGCGGGAGCCACCCTGCCGCTTGTAGTCTGCATATTGGCGTTTGTATTTGGCGACCATTGCCCTCCCCTTGAAAAGTTTGGGGTCAGAGATGACACTCCACAGTTTTTTTAAATCCACGAAAGGGAAGGGAACAGGTATCCAACCCCCACCTTGAGGTGGGAATTTTCAGTGGGATTGTCGAGATCAGGTCTGTCGGTTTTGTAACGGATGTTGGGGCGCACCTTCGTGGAAAGCTGGTCCAACATCTCACTTCCAACCTTTTTCAACACAGGAGTGGCCTTGCGCACCCCATAGTTGATGGCCTTTTTCTGGAGATGTGGATTGCGCACCGCTTCAAAAGTATAATAGCGGCCCGCCTCCACCCCTTTTTTCGCGAGATATGGAATCCCATGTTGCAAAGTGAAATCGAGTGCAGTGCCCGCAAGATCAGTCAAAACACCATTTCCCGTTTTGATATGGGTTTCCACCTTGAGGTGGGGTTTGCCCTCTGCACAAGAGGGCCCCGTCAGTTTCCCGACCCCCTTTTTGGAAGAATGCGGGTTTTTGCTATCTCACAAACCGCACACTTGGCCTTCCCCATTTTTCGCCCATTTTTGGTTGTGACAACCCTTTCAGACCCAGGCACGTTCGGGGTTTTACGTTTGTCTCGCACACAATACCAATTCATCATGAGTCAAGGTATATTCACAAAATACTTTTTCACAATCTGCTCATTGTGATGAACGTCGTCAGAAAACATTTTTAGAATGTCTTTGTAACTTGTGCCTTTGTTGCGTTCGTTGAGAAAAAGCAGGCAGTAATACCCACACCGCACACTTCCAATCCACTGGATTTGGTTGTCATTCCGATGAAAGGTTTTGTGGCCTGCCCTTCGTATTTCCTGTTCCCAGTCGTCTGGAGGAGGCAGACCAAAAGAATCGAAAAATTCAACCTCCTCCTGCCTTGAAGCAGGCGTCCGCCAGCAGCAAACCCAGTGTGTGCCCAAACTTCCGATATCATCCAGGTTGATAATTCAGGGGGAATGGTGCAGGGGTTTGGTCTCGTTGCGTGAGAAGACACCCTTGGATGGTATGCCGAGATATTCATACCAATTCAGCAGGTCAATGTTGGAAAGAGGCACATCCTTGAATTTCATTTTTTCCCGCCCATACCACGGGCGTTCCCAATCTTCCCACCTTCCGAAGAAGGGAGGAGGGCGCATTTGCATGCCACTCCCCGAAGGTGGCGAAGGAAGACGAGGGGGTGCAGACCTTCTTGTCCGCACCTGGCCCACCTGCAGCCCCTTTCCCAACATCTTCTTTACGAGGCTTATTGCCAAAGGAATGCCGATGGAAGCCAACATTCCAAGAAAACCTCCATATTGCAGTATATTGGGGAGCAGGGTTGGCGCAGTGGTGAGAGCACTCGCCTTCCACCTATGTGTCCCGGGTTCGATTCCCGGACTCGGTGTCATATGTGGGCTGAGTTTGTTGGTTCTCTATTCTGCTCCGAGAGGTCTTTCTCCGGGTACTCCGGTTTTCCCCTCTCCTCAAAACCAACATTTGACTTAATTTGATTTGATTTGAGATTTGTAATTAGTAGGCGAAGAGCCACCTACTAATGCCTACTACTAATAAATCGTATTATTATTTTATTATTATTATTATTATTATTATTATTATATTGCGCGCTTTCGCGAGACTGCGCCTTTGGTCCTCAGACAAAGCGACTTTGAACGGGTGATACACAGTTGGCATCTTAAATCAAAGAAGAAATGTCCTACAAGGAAGCTCAAACCACGACCAACTCATTCCAATCACATCCAAAACGGTCTCTTCTTCACTCAAGACCACGGCATGTATTTTGTAATCTGCAGTGGCGGCTTTGTCCAATCGATAGTGGAATTCCAACTTTTTGGAATCCCCAGTCAAGCTTTCCCTCGTGGCTCGGAGATCGACGTAAATGAGGGGATAAAGAGCTTTGTAGTTGGTCACGTTGAGCTGAGTTCCTGTGTTGTAGTCGTTTTTCCTGTAGCTGTATTCAACAAGGTCTCGGCGTATCCGAGCTTGGTCCACCCCTTCATACTCATTTTCGGGGTGAAAGGTCGCACCGCAAAGCAGGCGGCACGTGCTCAACATCGCCCCACCATCAAGGTTGAAGGTATGGAACATCTAAGGATTTATTATTGTTGCGTCCACAGCGGATTTCTGGAAGAACACGAATACATGTTTTGCGTTTTTAACCCCGCGGTTATTAACCACTCGTTCACCACCTTTTTGTCCTTCAGGCGAGAAAGACTTTAGGGGCCTACAACTCGAAGAGTTTCACCGCAACCCAATGGTTCGCCGAGGCGGCACCCCCAAAGATCATATTTTCATCGCTTTCCAGATCAATTTTAAATTCGAGTTGAGTTGCAACGGGGGGAGGAGCCTGTCCTCCAACTCCTCGAAGAAAGAAAACCGATTGAGAGGTATCACCGCTTCGACCGTTTTGATTGGGTCTCCCTGTGACAAGAGGGCTCGAGCGTATACCTTGATTGGTGGCAGCGGCCCCAGTTACGGTTGTGTTGTCGTTGTCAACATACCAGAACTCATCCTTCACCACAGTTTTGGAATAATCGTCAGAGTACTGCAACAAATCTTTTATGAAGATTATTTTGTTCACATTGTTACTCTTATACAGTTCTCGTGAGTTTGTACTCACAGTCAGGCTTTTTATGAGAGAGAAGGCGCCGCTGACTGGTCCCGAGGGCACATCTGCGTCCACACAAGTTCCATCGGCCTTCTTTTGCAAAGGGGGAGCAGGGATGGCGCAGTGGTGAGAGCACTCGCCTTCCACCAATGTGGCCCGGGTTCGATTCCCGGACTCGGCTTCATATGTGGGTTGAGTTTGTTGTTGGTTCTCTTCTCTGCTCCGAGAGGTTTTTCTCCGGGTTCTCCGGTTTTCCCCTCTCCACAAAAACCAACATTTCCAAATTCCAATTTCATCTACTTGTAAAGCGCATTTGATCATATACACATGGAAAGTGCGCTATATAAGTTCTAAATTATATTATTATTATATTATTTTGCAACTGGTATTCCACACGGAAATAGGCGTTGTAAAAGTCGTATATAACATCTCGATCGGCCACAAAAAACTTGAGCCCAGTTTTGATTTGCGATTGCCCGTTCGCGGGTTGGGTCAGTGCAGTGTCCAGGCGAAACCGCTGGTAGCTGACCTTTTCAAGCATGCGCGGCGCACGAAACATTGTCGTATACAAAACCCAAAAAATTTTAAACCCGCGAATTTCAAACTTGGTTGGCCAATATTTGGCTGAGTTGAAACAACGCATCCCTTCTGTTCTGCTGAGGACGGGTCTACTGCCTTGTTGTGCGTCTTCGAAGCAGTTGGCGGATTTTTTTGCCACCCCGCTCAACAACTGCTTGGGTTGCCTTTTCAGCCACCTTTTCAACTGCCTTCGAGGCTGTCTTCTTTGCGAGAGGGGGCGGCCGCCTTCACGATCCGCTTTCCGATTGCCATGAGGGTATCCCGAACAACCCCCGTACTTTTGTGTTTGTAGCGGAAGAGCCCAGCACGCCCGTCATAAAATCTTTTCCACTCTCCCGGTCGGCTCATATACTTCATTCAGAAATTTCCTTGATCATCAGAGCCAAAGCAACATCGGCGTGGTTGAGGTTGAGAATATTGTTTCTCTCATCAGTCACATATATTCTTATTTTTTCGATGCTAGTTTTGTTCACCGGGTGAAATTTTGGGCGGAGAGGCTCTTTTGTGAAAGGGTAGCTTACCTCGAGGTTGGCCGTGGAAAAGGTGAACAAAACATCGCTCGCCAAATTGTCAGGTTCTCGTTCGATAAGGCTACAATGCAGGAACACCCAGTCGACACTCCTTGTGATGTCTGGAATGGTGTCCCCCGTGAAGGTTGTGGCTCCAGACAGGAATTTCTTGTTGAAACCCAACAATTTGTTGAAATTTCCCGTTGTGAAATCCAGCTCGTAGCCCCTTTCCACCCCAAGACAGGTGATGGCGTAATCGAAGTACAGGTTATGTGCAGATGTGTTTTCTTTTCCGCGGCGATGGGGTCGACGAAGCCGCTTTGTGTTTGCAAAAAGCGGTTGAGATCTGTGTAATCATACATCCCATCAGGAACGGTCAGGGTTTTCCAAGCTTCGCCTGTTTTCCGCCACTTGAAGGTGTTGTTGTCGTACTCTGCCGCGATGTTGTTCCAGGAATAGCTCATGTGATGAGCTCGTCGAGCGCCCGCAACATATCTTTTTCCTTCACCAAGTCTGAGAGGGGTCAAATCTTATTGTGAAGTCGTGTGACTTTTGGTTGCCCCCCCCCCCCCCCCCCCATCACGTTGCAACTTGGCAAGGCTCGAGTCGAGTACCAGGCCACGCATTTCACCTCTTTATGTAATGGTGAAAATATTTCGAGCTTGCAATGCATTGACCACGTCGAAGCAGCTTTTCTATCAACGTGGAAAGTTGTTGGCGAAGCTTTGTCAAAGAATTACCACCCCGTATCGAACCAAGGCCAATGTACAAGTCGTTGATTGCGTCAATGTCATTCTTCCCAAGTCCGCTGCCCTTTGTCTCCACCTCCCACTCATCATCATCATCATCCTCAGTTTCAACCGCAGGCCGGTGCGACAAAACCGCCCGTTCCCAGTCTGTGGTGGGTCGGGGTCTTGTTTCTTTCGGTGGGGTTCGTTTCAAACCCTTTTTTCCCGCTTGCAGCTGTTGCCGAAAACCCGTGGAATGGGGATTCTTTAGTTTTCACTCTGTAGTTGGGGTCGTCCCCGTGCTGTGTGAGAAGCCGGTTGATCGTTTGCATTGGACAGATTCGCTGGTTCCTTCGAGCAGGCTGGGGACTTCTGGTTCACCCCACGCTTGGCTTGGTGGTGGAAGGAGGGGAGCTTCATCATCATCATCAACATCATCAACGAGTGATGGTGGTGGTGGTGTTGGTGATGGTGATGGTGTTTCAACCTCTGGCCTGAAATCATCCCAATCAAACGGGTTGATCCGATCCAACTCATCCATTGTGTAATCGGGACCTTCCGCCCCGGGGTGGGGAGGTTGCAAATCTCGGTCCAACCTTTTGGTGACCGGTTTCAAAAGCTTTTCAGCCTCGATCTGGCCAACTTTATTAGCTATCCTTTCTTTTTGAACTTCTGGCGGATCTCCTGTTCTTGTTTTTCAACTTCCGCCTCAACCTCAACCCTTTGTCGCCACTTTTTCAAAGACATAAATATATAAAGAGGCAAAAAATGAGAATTCCAAATTATGATCCCGGAGCCGCCACCACAAATGATTTCCGGCAGGGGCACCCCTCCATGCCTGATGACATTTTCAGGATGCTGATCTGTGGGCCAAGTAATTCAGGCAAGACGAACATCCTGATGCACATGCTCTAAGAGCTGTTGGAGTACGACAAGGTCTTTCTTTTTTCGAAGAACCTCCCAACAACACAAATATCAATCGCTCTTGCGCGACTTTTCCGAAAATATCGACCCTGAGGTGGGGTACGAGGTCATCGAGGCGCAAGGCGACGAAATCATTCCGCTGGAGGAACTTCCCTACCCCGAGGTGGGAATACCTGACAATAAAAAAATCGTCGTATTCGACGACTTGGTTTGCGAAAAAAACCAAAACGACATCATAAACTATTTCATCAACGGGCGGCACAGGAACTGCAGCGTCATTTATCTCACCCAAACTTATTACAAGGTCCCCAAAAACATCTGAGACAACTGCAGTCATTTATGCCTTTTCGGCTTCCTCCCGAGGAGAACAAACGAATCGCCGACGAGCTGGGGTTCCCCACGACCTGCTGGACCACGCCACCGACAAGAAGTTTTCCTTCTTTTACTTCGACAAACCGCGAAAGTTGGTGAAGAAAAATTTCGATGAAACAATATAATGGGGTGGTTTGCAAAAACGCCTGGAGCAACGAAACACCCTGTTGCCCGCGTGGATGCGCAAACATCCACCACCTCAACATTTTTTCATTCAATGGTTCGGTTGTTTTTCCAGAAAACACAACGAGACCGAGCGGCACCTTTATTGGTGGATCACCCAGGGCGCTGATTCCTGGCCAGGCGAAACTGACCTTTGTGTGGTACGAAATAACACCCACCCTTCCAGCAAGAACACAGCTCATGCTTTTGACGGAATACAAGGGGGAAACTCACACGACAAGGTTGACTGGCTCGAAGTGAAAGGAGGATTCCCCCCTCCCTCAAACCGTCGGCGCCGATGAAAGTTTCGGTGTTAGTGCAGCCAATCGAAACGTTTTTTTGTCTCTCATTTACGGTTTCGAGTTGCCTGGGTGAAAAAATTATTTCAAAATGTATATGGGGTGGTTTGCAAAAAGGCTTGGGGTTGACAGACACCCCCGAACGACAGCGGCGACAGGGGCTTTTCTGCCTCTCGATGGTAGCGCCCCAATGACCGGCCCCCTTGATTTGGGTGGGCACCCGATTGAGAATTTGGGCCCGCCGGCTGGTCCGCTTGACGCGGTCAGTGAAAACTACGCCACATCTACTTTTGCCAAACTCGACGGAAGCACCCCGTTTGAATTCATGGGGGCCGTCACACGTGTTATGGACAAGCACGACACAACCATCCGACGCGGCCATCCAAATCTTCATCGTGATCAAGGAATTGTAGAACGATTCAATCGAACGCTTGCAGAGTGGAAAGAGTTGGAAAGAAAGCTTTTTCAAAACTGCTTTGAAGTTTTGTTGGTGGTTGATTCAAAAATTCTATCTTTGTTGTTCCTTTCACACACCTTTCATTAATATGTCTATCCAAGTTGTTTTTTGCTGTGAATCTTGCGTTACAAATGGCACACATGAATAAACATGAGCAAGTTTTGTGATATCCTTGATAAGAAAAGAGTGATCTTCGTAAATTCCAATTGTCACCACTTTCACTTTATTCGTTGTGCTGCGGCGAAGATACCAAACAACGGAACCTTTTTCTTGTACTGGCTCATAAACACGAAACCCAATCCATTCTGAAGCGGGTTTTGTAAAATTAAAATGTTGTTCTATTTTTTCCAAATCTTCCAAACTCGTTTTAAGACAATCTTTCTTTTTCGGTCTTGGGTTTCTGAAGTAACTTCTTGCAAGATTGAGTGCTTTTCTTTCTCATCTGTCGACTCTTGCTTCGTCCCCATCCCACCAAAGAGCCAAACATCTCCAAATACATATAAAACAATCCAATGTAATCATCGCTCGTGAATGAGCTAAATTACACAACCATCCTGGAAGCTTCCCAGCACCAAGCAAAGGTTGTCTGCCAAGAACAGCCTTAACGTCCACTCGATGAAAACTATCAAAAGCCCAATTCGTCCCACCATCCACTTGCCCGATGATTTGTCCACCCGTGACGCGTTTGTTTTCCTGCTCAGCCAACCATTCTCTTGCTTCATCAAGTCGATTAAACCAAGGAGAGCCTTTTGTTGATTCCCAGTTTACTTTAACTTCATCGGTAACAACATGTCTTCTTTTGTTACACATGTAATACTTCAGATAAAATGATGTTCCAACCCTTTCCCCAATTTTTTCCATGAATTCCTCTGTTTTATTTTCTTCCAACTTATGCGAACATTTCCAAAAAAAATAACGTCTACCTTTTCCAGTCAACTCAACACCTTCAAGCTCTGTGTCGAACAAGGTTTCAAGGTTTTCGGGCTCATTAACTTGTGTTGGTCGACGGATCACAAAAGGCTCAAACTCTTTCAATACTTCCTCCATTTTTTGGGGAGAAAGGGGTTTGGGTTTTTTGTTTCTTTGGGAAAACAAAAGTAAAATTCATTGGGATAGTTACGCTTGGGTGATTTGTCAAGAAGAAAATACTGCATGACATCCGCTTTCTTTTCCTCCCTGCTTTTTACCTTTTTCTTTCTATTTTTACGAGGGGGTGGAATTGGTCTCTCTTCATCCTCAAACAATAATTCATACAAACGTTTTGCTATTTCATCCGCATTGTACTCAAGAATAGTTTCAACATTTTTCATTGAAGACAATGATGTTGGTTTCTTTGTTTGAACTTTGCTTTCTCTCTTCCCCTGGTCCACTTTGCGTGAGGTTGTCGG
>JAEMWC010000031.1:1237500-1390000 GCA_016490735.1 Pachyseris speciosa | reverse complement strand
CCGGCACGTGGAAACAAAGTCGTGAAAGCGTTTGGAAAAGTCCTATTAATCGCACATCTGCTAAGTGCAAGATCGTCTGTTATTTGCAATTCAAACATAAAAGAGAGACACTGCGCTGAATTTAGAAACTATTGCTAAAATTAGTATGGTATTTACGACAGGAACTGTTGCCTACTCGAAACAAAAGATGTACGCTAATCAGGAATCAACACTTTCAAACCGAGAAGGTAGCCCTTATGAGGCCTCAAGATGGAGTTCTGGAAGCAGGACTAACCGATATCTAAACTATGTTGTGATATATTTCTTTCAGTTATCTTCCTTCTCGCCAATAATGAGGAGGTAGCGAAACTTCTGGTGGTGGCTGATGACCTGGGAATGATGAAAGGAGATTACGCTTTCATTACACTTGATTTTACTGTCAGGTCAAACTGGCAATCCAAGCCATGGGCTGGTACAAGGAGTATGACAGAGTTCATGGCAGTTTTTGATGGCATCATTAACCTCTCAGTGAAGGAGCCACACGGGGAACGGTTTGAAAACTACTCACGAAAGCTTAATGAGCTCATAAAAGCAAATAATGTTTCACGAACACCAATCGTAAGTACTTAATTTAACTTTCAGAAACCCTATAAAGTCGAACCTCGATTTTCCGGTCTATACTTTTTCCCGTACGGTGGCGCCGATGAGTGTTTTTAAGACAATAACTTGACATTTTTTATGTATTGCTTCGCTTTAAGGTGAAAAGAAATATACTTACTACACACAGTGCGCAAGCGGGTGGATTTTCTTACATCTGAATATGATTTGAACGGACTTCCCTGGGAGTTAATAAGTTTAAATGAGGTCTTCGCTATGTTTTAAGTTTTTTGTTCTTGAGTACAGTTTGAACGAGTACACTGTAGTTATAAACCGAAAAAAAGCACTTGATAACTGATTGAATTAGGAAAGATTAGAACACTATTCCATCGTTAATTACTTTTCGATTCTTTTTAAGTGATAGTTACGTTATTGTAAAAAGCGTTTTCTTTTGTTCCAGACCTTTCAATTTTCTGCATATCTTCACGACGCTGTAAGACTGTACGCTGTTGGTCTAAACCGTTCTGTTAGCCGCGGGGGAAATAAGTCTGATGGCTTGTCAGTCATTTCAAATCTAACCATAACCGAAGTGCTTTTCAAAGGTAATTAAGAAAGACAAGGATCCAAGGAGGGGTTTCCAGTAGTCAGACAAATCGAGATGAGAAGATTTATTTTTGACGTCTTTGGGTTTAAAAACTGTCGCCAAGTGTTTGATTGTTGATCAGCGAGATTCCTGCAGGCATGGAGTGGAAGAAAGAGTGGAATAAGGAGGATAACTGAGTTTAGATATACTTCTTGGTTATTACATTCCTTTTTTCTGCTCAGGTTCTATCCGTATTGGAGGTTCTACGTCATTTGCTTCTGTTATCCCTCTTATCATACTTCACCAACCCCCCCCCCCCCCCCCTCCCACACACACACCATCACACGCTACTCCTGAGAAATGACCCCGACGATGCTCAGACGTTAATATGGCATAATATGTCTTCAAAGGGATGGGAAACACATAGTAAACAAAGAGGCCCAATATTTCATATGAAGAGAAATCATAGCAAAACATGTCCAACATTAATAATTATAATGGCAATGATAGTAATAGCGTATTATTCAACTCAAGGTTCAGCGCACTGTGATGTAACTCGATATACTTCAATTTACTGTTTCATGTCATATCCTTCCAGGTGTGTCTGGTGATGTGGCCATCAACAGCCAAGGTAACCGTGTGCCAGTGTTTGTTTTCAGTAACAGACAACGTGGCGATTGGAAAGCCATAGTGGAGATTGATCAAACGAAACCTCGTAACGAGAGTGTGAAAACGTACGACGTGTTTACAGTTTGGCCAGGTGGATCAACAACTGTGCCCCTTGATGAGCCGAAATGCGGATTTCGTGGAGAAAAGTGTGTCAATTCAACAGGTTCTATTGCTTTCTGTAGTGTTTTCTCGGATTTAACCAACGGATGATTCGGATTTAACCACAGACTAAAAACCACACCATTACAAACCTCGTGCAACTTTAATCATCATCTCCAGTACGCATGCTCCGTCCTACAACACGGGGGCTGGGGAGGGTAGAGCTAAACACACAAATACTACATTCCTCCCTTCTTCGAATGACTCGTCGAGTTAAAAGGCAATAAAAAAAAGAAAAGGAAACCTAACCAACTTTATACGCATGCAAATGTCTTTCAATGTCTCACAGAAGTACTAACACTGTTCGAACACTTCAAAGTGGTTTTAGTAGAACTTTAACACAACAACAACGGTTCAAGTTCAGTTCAAAGTTCCAGTTCACATCCAGGTTTAAAAGTCACACTCCGGGGCGAACTGAACACAGCCTAAAACATAGTCTTGAAACCTAGAGGGCAGTCTCTTGAGTCTTGAGGGACGTGAGGTGGTAGAATCACTTTGCCCCATAGAAGTATCACCTGATGGTTTGTATTCCGCTGGGTTGTCTTCACTTGCTGTCCCAGGAGTGCTTACAGGTTCTCTAAACTCTTGGCTTGATGAGCTTTGTGTTGCTCTCTGAACCTCTGTCGTTTCTGATGACGACCTACTGGTGGCTGGGAATACATCATCATCTCGCTCGAGATACTTTTTCACATGGGTTAGAATTCGGTGGTATTGTAAACCACCAGCCTCAACAAGAACACTATTGCCATTCTTCTGGACAACTGTAAAGAAAGACTGTCTGTAAGGCGTTGACAGTTTGTTTTCTTTCTCCTGTCTCAGTAGCACTTTATTGCCTTCTTGAATCTCACTTACATGTGCATTTCGTTTGCAGTCTGCATACATCTTCCCTTTCTCCTTTCTCTCACTGTCTCGATCTCTGAGTTCATCGTCAATGGTAAACTCCTCAAGGCGGGGTAGTTTGGTCCTGATGCGTCTGCCCAACAACAACTCCGCTGGACTAGCCCCAGTAGTAGAATGTGGTGTACTACGATACATCATTAAGAAATTGTCCATCTCTGATTTCCAGTTGCCGCCCTCTGCTTGGGCAATACGTAGCCCTTTAAGGATACTGCAGTGCGGTTCTGTCTTTCGATCTCACCATTTGCCTGTGGCCTGTGTTCAATTCCGTTCTCCTCCAAGTACTTCTTGAAATGTTCACTGACAAACTGCGGTCCATTGTCGGTCTTTAAGGACAAAGGAAGGCCATGGGTAACGAACATTCTTAACAGCATTGGTACAATCTTCTCAGAGGTAGTAGATTTGGTGAATTCCATCTCAAAGAATCGGCTGTAATAGTCCACTACGACAAAAACATAATCGCCGGAAGGGAGTGGACCCAATAAATCGGATGCTAGATGTTGCCACGGTGCGGAAGGCAACTCTGTACGTGCCATCGGCTCAGGTTTAGATGGTTGAGAAACTGACAGCCATGACAGGACTTACAAGCACTGCTGACGTCTTTGTCGATGCCAGGCCACCACACTTTGGTTCGCAAACGTTGCTTCATTGCCACAATACCAGGATGACCCCCATGTGCCCGAAGTTGCTTTGGTACCACAATTCGGGGTCCACGAAGAACAAGCTTTCCAATCGCACTTAATTCACCTCGCACAGGCAGATACGTCTTGAATTGTATGGCATGCCACTTCCCATTCAAGAGACATTCTCGTACACTTTTCAGCTCAGGGTCATGCTCTGATGCTCTGTCAATTTCGCGAGTTGTCAAGGCAACAGGTGTTGATGGTTGGGCTACCCACTTCACATACTCTTCTGTTTGGTCGTTGTCTCCTGGCAGGGGCATTGGACGCAGGAGGCGTGACAAAGAATCTGCAATATTCTTTGGACCTGGAATGTATGTAACTGTAAATCTGTAGGGTTGCATTCTGAGAAGCCATCTCTCAGAGATTTCGTTACCAGGTCAGGAATATAACGTGCAGTAAAATTGACCAGTCCCAGCGGCATTCTTCGGTTCACAGGCATCAATGACAGCCTTTACTTTAACATCTGTTGGACCAATTCCACGTGCCGACAACACATGACCCATGAACTCCGGATGGGACATCTTAAATTGACACTTATCGCGGTTCAGTGTCAACCCCTTGCTGCTCAATACTTGGACTACACTCTCAAATCTCCTGTCGTGTTCCTCCTCAGGGGGTGCATGTACTATCACATCATCAAGGATGTTATGGACACCATCACAATCTTGCAGGACCTGGTGGAGTACCTTCTGATACATCTCAGGGGCACAACTTATACCGAACATAAGTCGTTTGTACCGGTACAGTCCTTTATGTGTGCCAAATGTAGTGATATCTCTTGATTCAGGTGACAGTTCTATCTGATGATAGGCAGAGTTGAGGTCCAACTAGCTGAAGAACTTGCTCTGATTCAAATCTTGTAAAATTTCATCGATGGTGGGTATTGGGTAACGTTCTCGTTTTACTGCCCTGTTGGCTTGTTGCATATCCACACACAAACGGATGTCGCCCGAGGACTTTGGCACTACTACCACTGGCGATACCCATGAGCTTGGTCCACTCACTTTCTCAATAATATCTAGTTCAACAAGCTCATCCAGCTTGTCACTCAGCTTATCACGAAGGTGGTATGGAACTCGCCTAATTGGTTGTGCTATGGGCTGAACCTCTGAATCAATTGGCATACTTAGCTGAAAATCCTTCAGCTTGCCAATACCTTCTCAGCATCCCGGAAACTTTTCAAAAACACTGAGTTCCCCTTTCACTCCATCTTTAGATACCCCTAGTGAGTTGATTTGAGGTCCCAACTTCAAACTTTTAAGGCAATGGCAGTTTCTCGCCCCAGAAGGGCGTGTCCCTCATTTTCAATGACAACAAATTCGACCCCACTTAACACTCTCTATCCAACAGACACCTCTGCAGTAAACACGCCTGCAACTTGTAATGGCTTATTACTATCATATGAAAAGAACTTCTTCGAAGCCTTCCTTGACATAAACTTAACGTTATTTGCTTTCAGATATTCCCACACATCACGACCTACAACATTACAACTAGCACCAGAATCAATGATCACTGGCAAAGACAAACCTCCAACTATCAGAGAGATTTTTCCATCACTTGAAACATTTGAATCGCCTGATATGCCAAATGCATATTCGCAGTCATCACTCTGCTTATCTTCAGCTTCTACTTGCCTTACATGGTGATGTGCACCGCCCCTTCTTCTAACGTCAGGTCTACGTGGTCCTCCATCTCCTCGGCCACTGTTTTGTCTCATCTTTGTTTTACACACAATTTGAAAATGTCCTGTCCCATTACACTTTTTACACTGCTTTCCCCTCGCTGGGCAACGGTAATCGTTAGCTTTATGTCCCACATTTCCACAACAGAAACATTTGACATTCCATGTGCACAGAGCTCCTTTGTAATTATAATTCGTCTTCCCACTCACACTGTTCACCTTGGAGCCCTTCACCTCACTACTTGCTCCTTCAATCGCACGGGCCTGCTTCTCTGATTCTTCCATGGCACGGGCAATTTCTCTTAATTGTTGCAGTGTCAAGGCTGGACCTTTCTGGAGTAACTTGCGACGAAGTTCGTGTGACAAACACTTGCTAATCACTTGATTACGAATTTGCTCATCCACAGCAGTAGCGTCTCCAAATTCAGTTTGGGCTATTTGTCTCAATCTGGTCACAAACTGTTCGACGGTTTCGCTGGCCAGTTGACTCGTCTGACGAAAACAAAGCCTTTCATACGGAACATTCGCTTGTGGTTTGAAGTATTTATTCAGAGTCGCTGTCGCTTGTTGGTAGCTATCTGATCCTTCTTCCTCGTTCAACGTGAAATAAATATCTTGAACATCTAATCCGGCAGTATGTAACAGTAAAGCTTTCTTCTGGTCAGCATTTGTGACTCCTTTTCCCGTTGCAAACAGTTCAAAAGCTCGTAGCCATCTTTCCCAGCGTGTGGAAATGCCAGCAGTTTCTGAACAGTCAAACGGCCTTATCCAGGTGTATCGCTTACAAATCTACTTGTCATCTCGAACAAAAATCTACCAACAACCGTCCTCGTCGCCAAAATGTAGTGTTTTCTCGGATTTAACCAACGGATGATTCGGATTTAACCACAGACTAAAAACCACGCCATTACAAACTTCGTAATCATCATCTCCAGTACGCATGCTCCGTCCTACAACACGGGGGGCGGGGAGGGTAGAGCTAAACACACAAATACTACACTTTCTATATTTTCATTCCCGTGAAAAGAAGGATTTATTTAAAACATCACAGCTAAACTCGAAAATCACTGTGAAAAATTTTAAATGAAGGTGTATCTTAGAAGGTGAAATGAGTAAACTATTGACTCTCTCTGGGCGACCACTCTCATAAGCGAACACCTCCCGTAAGCGAACCCCTTAAAAATCCCGTTTATATTTTCGGGTAAACACTTCAATTAGAATTTCCCCTAAACAGCCGCAAACAACTTTGTTCTTATTTTTGCTTACATCGAATTACTCGAAAAAGAGACCATGATATAGCAGAAAGCAACGCACTCCTATTTTTGTTCAGTGTGAGAAGCCGTCTTGAATGTCGGAAAACCGATATGATTTTCGTTGGTGAGAAATGAACAAACAGATTATTTCTAATGCTTGATGACAAATACAAATTATTCGGCCACTTTTTTCAGTTCTCAGTGCTGATTTAGGCCAAAGGACTGTATGACCCCCATTTCTTAACCCTCTCAGCCCTAAACGTTTGAAAGGCTCCCCCACGCTCTATGGCGTTCTCAATCCTTTGTTTTTATAATGCCAGTATTTACCAAAATTTAGATCTAATGCTTTGCAACCAACAGAGAAACCAAAAGAAGAGTTCAATTACTTGTGGTTTTTGACCTTGATACTACTGACTCTGGTTATTGGCCTCCTGATTGGCTTTCTTTACTACAAGTGAGTACACAACTTCAACACGTAGCCAGGTCTTCTCCCTCCTCGGGTAGAATCTTTTAGAAATGTAGTACTTTGCTTGATTGCGCATGTTCAACAAGTTGTAGTAAGAGGCGAAATAGGCCTTTACTGGAAGGCTGCTCGCGTGAATAGAGAAATCTCGTTAACCAAGGTAGATTTTCAAGCCAAAGTTTTAGCAGCAGTATAAATATTGGTACTATTTCACCTACCATGTATTCAGAAAAAAAATTCTGGGAAAGGGCAAAGCTGCTACAAGTAGTATAGTAGGAACCGTTTAGGCCGTTTTTTTGCTGTGGGTTCTCATTAAATTGCTGTGGAATACATTAACTTCGATGACGTCATGAATAGACAGCCACACGCGTGTTCCATTACCTTAACTCCACGCGTGTACCCTCACGCACTATGTTCATTGGAATTATCCCTTTTTTGGCCTAGTTGATGCCTAGTTTGGCCTAGTAGCCCAGTTAAATCATTAATATTCAAACTGCCCAGGTAAAAGTGCGTTCCTGCATACTAAAAAGGGATAGGCATACTAATGAGCGTCACTCTAATACGATGGCAACAAAAGATTTGCCTAGACTTTCCCGGGCGCCTTTAACCCTGATTGGTTTATTGAGAACTCTATATTTCCAAAATAAAAAACGCGCTTTTCGTTGGTAGCGTCAATCTTGTTTTCCGCTCCGTCACGCAATATGCAAATGATCCAAACTGCCCCATATTTGCATACCAACTCAAGAGAAGAAGCCCATGGGACACCCTTGAAACCACTGGCACTGAAATAACAACAATAAGAGTTCTGAGGGATCAATTAAATGAATTACACGTTTCTTGAGAGACAAAAAAACTTTATTGCTTTTTCTCAGCGAATACAAAAACAATACAGAAAGTGATTTGAAATGAATAAACGTCAGTTATCCTCTTAAACTTCGTGTGGAGAAAAAAGCAATCGTCTTCATCTTCGATTGGTGGATAACGACTCTTCTTAAAAGTTTCTGAATCAATGTGTTTCACAGCGTGACAATCAGCGCAGCAAATAAATCCATCCGTCGAGTGTTTACGATCAACAGGAATTTTGTATGCGCAAATCGGGACAAATCTTTTAACCATCATGCCAGTGGCATCTTGGGCATTTCACTACTGCGGTTTGGTAGATGTTTTCTCCGTTACAATGGTAGCAAGAGCCTTTTCCTTGACGCAAAATCTCTGGACTTGCGCTCTCTTCAGAACATTCAACGTCTGAATTTCCTTCATGTACCAAATCGGTTTCTCTGCCATCTTCAACATCACTGCTTTCGGAAACCATTTCTTCATCACCACTGCCCTCACCGTCTTTATCTCGATAGGCTCGTTCTTTTTTCATCAGCTCAGCCAAAATTGTCTTATTCTTTATCAAACGTTTATTAATTCCTAACTCTGCCAACCCGTCTATAAATGTTTTGAGGGCGCGGGGTTTGGCAACATCGTCGTTATAAGGGAGTAACACATATTCAACCAGCTCTGAGATGTTGGTCACTGGTTTTATTCGCTGGTTTCAAAGTAACTGTCCACGAGGTGTCCAAAACAAGATATCCTTGGAAGCCGCCATGCTGTGTATAAATCGGAGGCCTGTTATCTGGAAACGGCTTGGGAAAGTCCTTCTAAAACATCTTTAATTCGAGGTTCTTCTTCATCACTTTCCTCATCACTGGTGTTAGTGTCATCATAATCACTCTCGTCCTCTTTATCCCAGTCGACGTTTCTCTTCATATTGACCAGCACTCGCTAACAACAAGAACCAACTGAACACACTACAGAGTAGTTCGCGGATTTTATAACATTAGGGGCCCCAAGCCAGGTACAACTGGTATCAACAAATCTTGAATAAAGCCTCCACCCTTTTGAACAAGGGTTTGCTTCTTTGTCTTGTAAGGAATACTTGGCTCAGCGAGATTAAGAATGGCATCCTTGAATGGAATCACTTTACGCTTATCTTCTTCAGAGACTGGAATATTTCCACGAAGCACATTATAAATAATTTGCACTACTGCGTACATCTGTTGTGGAGTGGCTGTCTCTAGGAGAAACTGACGCTGATGTTCAGGGCAACAAGTTAAGAGTTCAAGGAAACCGCGATTGTTCTTTACTACTCGAGACATGGTCATAGAATGAATTAAGGATAGTAGGCGGTAGTATTTTATAGAAAACCTAGCTAAATTTACGACCAAAGTTCAAAGTCGTCTTGGTCTTGTTCCAACACAACTGTTTTACGTTTCTTCCCTGGAGGTAAACCACGAAACTGCGCTTTTCTTTTTATAGACCTCTGACCACTCCCAGCCTGAGATACTAGATCACCAATAGCTTCTCTACTACGCTTTGCAAGCGCTGTGTTAACATGATCTCCAGCCAGAACATCTTGATCGACATGAGCACCTGTTTGTTATGCCTTTTTGCCGAGTACCTTAGCACTTTGTTGTAAATGAGGCATCGCCCAGCGAAACAGACCTTTAAATATGGAACCTAAACCATATGCCTGCTGAAATCGGGATCCGTGGAAAGCCGGTAAATTACCTCCTTTTTGCTTAGCTTGGTTTAAATAATAGTCTTCAAACAACTTGTTATTCGGAATGTAAAGTTTCTTCATTTCTACTCTGACGAAAATGAAGTGTAAGCAAGACTTTCCCAAACTCGAATGACATAGTTTCTCTTGTATGCGGCTTTATATCGATTTCAGTATAGTGGTAGAACAATAGAATTGTGGTGGTGGTGGTGGAAAACAATAGAATTGTGGTGGTGGTAGTGGAAAACAATAGAATTGTGGTGGTGGCGGTGGAAAACAATAGAATTGTGGTGGTGGTGGTGGAAAACAATAGAATTGTGGTGGTGGTGGTGGCGTTGCAAGAAAATAGAATGGTGGCGGTGGCGGTGCAAAATAATAGAATTGTGGTGGTGGCGGTGGAAAACAATAGAGTTGTGGTGGTGGTGGTGGTTGTTGTGGTGGCGGTGGAAAACAATACAGTTGTGGTGGCTAAAGCCTATATAATTGTGAAACATTACTCATTTGGTCAGTTGATGTTAAGCTTCGATTCAGTTGACATGAGTTGGCCTTGTCCTGTTTGTCAAAAGGTTTTTTTTCAGAAAAGATAGTATGCAGAGACACATGAACAGTAAACACAGTTATTCCGATTTCGTTCCAGTTATACCGATGTCTCAAGAAAAGTGTCAGCGGTTTCAAATGGTTCATTCATTTACCTGCATGGTTGCAGGGTTGACTGGCTCGGGAAAAACGTTCTGGGTGCAATCACTGTTACAACAAGCTCAAACCGTGATCGATCAGCCGCCGAAGAGAATCGTCTGGTGTTTTTCACAGTGGCCACCCCGCTTACACCCAGTTATTGATGGTGATACCGACAATCGAATTCGTCAAGGGGATTCCGCCTTCTCTAGAGAATGATTCATATTTGGATGTCAACATCCGCAACTTGACTGTCATCGACGACCAAATGATTGAAGCCGGAAGTGATAATCGGATCGTGAACCTGTTTACAAAAGGATCCCATCATCGAAACCTGAGCGTTATTTACATTGTTCAAAATCTGTTTCACCACGGCAAAGGCAACCGAAGCATCAGCTTAAACAGTCATTACTTGGTCCTTTTCAAAATTAAAAACCCTTCTTCTTCAGGTGTGAACTGGGCCTGGGTCATTCATCAGTAACATGGGATGCGGGGCTGAGATAAACGTCAATCTCTCAGACGTTGGACGTTACAGGGTACGAAATAATAAAGAAATAAACTAAGAGGAACAAAAACAAACCAGAAATATCAAGCTCCCTTTGCAAAAGAACCCTAAAATGAAATAAGTCATGATAAGTCCCCTAAGTATTAGGAAATAATGTAACTTGGTGTATATACTCACGTTAATTAACAGGGGAGGATCTGAGAGATTAACAGGGGAGGTTAATTAGCGGGAAAAGCAAGCAACATTGAGTTGTAAACAGAAAAAGTGCAATAATAATTAATCTTAAAATTCAAAGCTTTGTAGACAATAGGTATAACGAGTTAAGAAAAGTGAAGAAACGGGTCTTATCGTCTAAAAAGGAAGATGGTAATCAGTTGTTTTATTCTAAAGAAAAACCTTTCGAATTTAAATGGCCGGAGAGTCCAATTATATATGACATACAAAAAAATGGCCATTATAATTTTAAGGAAAAATTGCAAAAAATTGAAACTGTTCATGATATCTGGCAGTCTCGAAATCTTACACTGTTCAGAAGATGTCTTATTACAAAAAGCTTAGCTATCTCGCAGCTCGTACACCCGATTTCAATTCTTGACATTCCTAAAGATTACATTAAGGCCGCTGAGTCTGAAATATTTAAATTCATTTGGAAAAAAAAAAGGACAAAATCAAGCGCAAGCTGTTGTAGTGTCCCTGCTAGGTCTCTGGCGAAGCTAATAAAATAAATAAATAAAGCGTAAAGTTATGTTTCTAGACTATAACCAAGGGGGCTTACGTGCACCCAGCGTGGATACCATGTCTAAATCGTTCAAACTAGCTTGGATCTCGAGATTCTTAATAAAGGACCAAAGGAGTGAATCCTGGAAGGTAATTCGGTAATACGGTGGGTTAAAATTTTTGTTGCGCTGTAATTATGACCAAAAATTTCTTGAGGAGGCACATTTCCCAAACTTTTACAAGTTATTGTTACTTTATTTCACTGAACTTAAATCCTCTTACAATTCCCAAGACAGTGACCAGGAATTGATTATATTCAATAACAAACAAATTCGCATAAACGGTCGAACAATTTTCTGTGAGAGCTGGTTTAATAGGAATGTTACTCTTATTCAAGATCTTCTGAGAGCGGATGGGAAGCTCCTCTCTCACGCAGAGTTCGTTCGAAAATACGATTTAAATTGCAATTTCGTAACTCACATACAGGTAGTATCGGCAATCCCAAAGTCTCTTATTGATAGGGCAAGAGCAAAACTAATTGACAAATCCACCTTTTTTTTCAGCGAACGAGTTCCAAGTAACTACTGATATTACTATAAATTTGCTTAAAATGAGAAACAGTGATTATTACTGGCTTCTGATAAAAAATCCACAGTACAAACACACATTGAAGGGGATTGAAAAATGGCAGAGAGATTTACAGTCACATGCCACCGAGATTGATACTTTTTTCAGCAGTGTAAAGTATTTGTCAAGCGATAATAACACGCTTTGCATCTGCTGCCGGGAGAATGATTCTATTATCCATACCTTTTGTGACTGTCACTGGTGTAAAGAATTTTACTCGGAAGTTATTAAATGGTTTAATGCAGAAAATGTTGCCTCTCTCTCGCTATCTCCAACTGAAATTCTCTTCTGCAAAGCCCCCTTCAAGACCGATCCAATAATACGGGAATTAAACTGTACTCTCCTCTTTGCTAAATATTATCTGTACACGCAAAAATTAGCACAAAATAAGATATCGTTAGAAGTGAAGTTCTATTCTAGATTCCATCCTGAAAAGTTGCTTCGGTAACACTTACTTAATTTATAAGAATAAGTCACAAGTAAAATATTATAACGAATAAGAGATCGTGCAGTCTAGACGTGTTAATATATATATATATTTTTGTAAATAGAACACCTTGAATCATTAACCTTAACCCCAGTTCAGTGTAGCTTGAGTGTAGTCCCTACTATCTGATATTTGTAATTCTCTGTATTGTAATCTATATTGTGTGTTTGTCAATAAAGCTCAGGAAAAAAATAAAATAATAATTTGTGGACACACACACACACACAAAAAAGAATCCTCGAGATAAACTGCACATTTTGACTTTAGCCGAACAAATGTACCCAAGACAAACTGCTTTGTTTTTAAAAGAGTACGAAGAAGCGGTGCGAAGACCATTTGGGTATCTTTTTGTTGATCTCAAGCCGACGACTCCATATAGTTGCAGATTGCGAGCAACTGTATTGCCTGGCGAAGAAAGATTCCACAAAGAGATCAAAGAGAGTAACATTTCCCAGGAACTGCTCCAGTATCTCAAACAGCAAACCCAGATGGTTCCCCCGGTAATTCCGGAGATGCAGCGCATTCAAAATAATATGGATAACGTTCTGTATCGTACAAACCTTGGAGACGACGAAAGAGCGAAGCAGTACATGCAGTTGCAAAACAAGTTTTTAACATATAAACACCAGCTCAATTCCTTAACATCTGAAACAACAATTCTGCCTCAACCACAAGGGCGGAATCACATTTCTAACGAGGCAATGGAAAACCATTTACCAACAGTGCAACCAATAAAGATAGAACCGACTCCAGGCCAAGCGCCACCACTTGAACCAACAAGATTGACGCTACCAACGAAAAGCGCGTTTTTTTATTTTGGAAATATCATAGAGTTCTCAATAAACCAATCAGGGTTAAAGGAGCCCGGGAAAGTCTAGGCAAATCTGTTGTTGCCATCGTATTAGAGTGACGCTCATTAGTATGCCTATCCCTTTATTAGTATGCAGGAACGCAATTTTACCTGGGCAGTTTGAATATTAATGATTTAACTGGGCTACTAGGCCAAACTAGGCATCAACTAGGCCAAAAAAAGGATAATTCCAATGAACATAGTGCGTGAGGGTACACGCGTGAAGTTAAGGTAATGGAACACGCGTGTGGCTGTCTATTCATGATGTCATCGAAGTTAATGTATTCCACAGCAATTTAATGAGAACCCACAGCAAAAAAACGGCCTAAACGGTCCCTACTATACTACTGCTACACAAGTTTTACTAAGAACAGGGCAAAAAAACTGCGCGTTCTTTACTATTCGATGCACGCGTCAGATTACCGAAGGAAGGCAGAGGGAAAACAGTAAAACAGTGTACAGGCAAACTGAAAGGAATAATTCAGTGAAATGGATGCAATAAACACGGTGCTTCAGCGTTACTAAATCCACTTGAATATGAGCGTTGCTTATATAAAGGTGATTAACTTAGTTAGTGTTCTCATTAACTTTTAAGTGTGCTAAAAATATGCAAAAAAAACATTTACAATGAAGAAAGTTGAACAAGTAGTAAACCCGAAAGCTGTGACTCCTTAAATGGCTTTGACCTGAAACTTGGGTTTGTTCAGTTCGATTTACTCCGTTAGATTGTTCTTTTGACGCCCCCTTTAGTATTTAGATGATATAACGCCCATCCTCTTCTTTTTCAAGAAAAAAGGCTTATGAGAGGGATCTTCTGACAACATCGTGGATTATTGATTACAGTGACATCATCTTATGCAGCCCTGGTAGCCGAATGTCAAGCAAAGTTAGTACTTTACTGCGACCATTTTACCTGGAAGGAAGGATATTAATAAGGCTATACCGCTGTTTTCGTGTGGGCGTATATGTTTGAATGTCACACCAGCCATTTTTCAACTTCATATTTACATCAAGTTAGTACAAACTAGACAAACGGTTTGTTCAAACGTTTTCAACATTTGGCTGACACTGATTTAGCAAAAATTAAACCGATGTTGGACAAATGTTTAAAACAAAAACGATATTGTGTCAAAGTAGTTTAAACGGTTTCAACATCCGTTTAACAGTTTCAACAAAATTCATGGCAAAACCAAAAACAAAAAACTATAAACAAGCTCACAGCTCCACTTTCAAACGCAACCACTGCCTGTGATGAGTGAGCCGACTGATGTGTAACCTAAAGGTGTGGTCACTGGAACCTCCACATGCAATATAAGTGGAAGGGTCAGACGGGAAAATATTTGGCTCGAGGTCATGCCGCACGGACCTCGCTGCGCTCGGTCCGTGCGTCATGACCGAGAACCAAATATTTTCCCGTCCGGCGCGACCTGACTCAGTCAATAAGTGTTTTATCATATGGCCTCTTTAGACTCTTCATGAGCACGTAGAAGATGAAGTTTGTTACAAAAAAATCGACAAATTTGCACAGAAAATTGATCCAATATATTGTTTGTATTTGTTTTCTGGTTGTAAAATCAATTACATGTTTTGACGCAACGAAAATCCTCTAAATTCGTATCGCTCGGGCCTTTCGTGTTCCTAACTGGGCCGTACGGCTTTTTCCGGCCCTGCTCGCGGTAAGGCGTACGGCCCTCATACAGGGATTTTCTCAATAGTTTCACAATGAAAACGCGCGCAGGCATATGATAATACCGCCAAAAATGTTTCGGTAAGGGATGCAATCGACACGGCAAGGTCGATTAAGGATATCTGCCTTAATATATACTAAAACACAGGATACAAACTTCTAATTACAAAGTGCGAGAGCGTATAATTGTTCTGATGAGCTCTGTTAAGTTAGAGTTAGGAAGGTTGCTTTCCTTAAGTTAACCCTTCTTCTTCAGGTGAGAACTGGGCCTCGGTCATTCATCAGTAGCATGGGATGCGGGGGTGAGATAAACGTCAATCTCTCAGACGTTGGACGTTACAAGGTACGAAATAATAAGAAATAAATAAAAAAATAAATAAAATAAGAAATAAGAAAAATAAAATAAAAAATAAACTAAGAGGAACAAAAACAAACCAGAAATATCAAGCTCCCTTTGCAAAAGAACCCTAAAATGAAATAAGTCATGATAAGTCCCCTAAGTATTAGGAAATTTCGTATCTTGGTGGATATACTCACGTTAATTAACAGGGGAGGATCTGAGAGATTAACAGGGGAGGTTAATTAGCGGGAAAAGCAAGCAACATTGAGTTGTAAGCAGAAAAAGCGCAATAATAATTAATCTTAAAATTCCAAAGCTTTGTAGACAATAGGTATAACGAGTTAAGAAAAGTGAAGAAACGGGTCTTATCGTCTAAAAAGAAAGATGGTAATCAGTTGTTCCCAATCTGTTTCAGGCTGAACTGGTGGCGCTCAAGAGGTTAAGAAAATACAACATAGAGTTAACGAGAGACGTTTTCGTAGAGATGAAACAGGTGAATATTTAAATGATAAACCTGCGTATTTTTTCAAACTATGTTCGTATCCAGATAAAGAGTACAGAAGAGTCAATGAGGCCGCACAAGATTTAAAAATGAAATAGTAGGTGTGACTAATTGACAAGTGCGCCAAAAAATATCGAATCAGGTTTTTGGCTTTGGAGTGTACCTGTTTAAATCAAAATTTCCTACTGAAGACAAGCTTCGATTTCTTTGACACTACAACATCTTTTCGACGTATGATCACAGTTGTTTATTTTCGTATTGGTTTCCAAGCAACAGCTGTTACCATAGCGATGGTCGCTCACTCTGAAAAAGGTCAATTATCTCGAAATCCAGTCTGACACTTCATGGCGAAACTTAAGGAGTGTAAACTATTCAAGTTCCACAGTTTGTAGGCCAAATTAGAAACAATTCTGTAAAAGCGTTTTCTAGTAAATTGC
Organism: Pachyseris speciosa; assembly: GCA_016490735.1. Taxonomy (NCBI): domain Eukaryota; kingdom Metazoa; phylum Cnidaria; class Anthozoa; order Scleractinia; family Pachyseridae; genus Pachyseris; species Pachyseris speciosa. The sequence continues at coordinate 1,373,661 of JAEMWC010000031.1, read as the reverse complement.
AATAAAGTTTTAAAGGCCCGAGTTTTTCTTCAAGCTTTAAAAGGAAATATTAAACTTTTACACTTTTTTCTCTGTTCAAGGAATTATCATGGTAGCAAAACATTTTCAGTTCTCATTGAGCCTCCTAGGTAGCTGTTATTGTGAAATATTTCAGTTTGAAAATGGCGAAATTGAAAGCACAGACAAGTCACAAAGCTCGTAATTTGCATACATTTAGCCATTTTCGTCCTTAAATATTTTAAAATCTCAGCCACCTAGAAGGCTCAATGTAAGTTGAAATGCTTTATAACTATGATAATTCCTTGAACAGAGAAAATGTGGAAATGAGCAAAACCGGCCTTTAAAAGTAATTTGCAATTTACTTGAAAACGCTCTTAATTACAGATTTTTTCTAAGCCGGCCTACAAGTTGTGCTACTTGAGTAGTTTATACTCTTCAAGTTTCGATATGAAGTGTCTGACTGGATTTCTCGATAACTGACCTTTTCAAAATGAGCGACCATGGTTACCGTCGCTATGGTAACAGCTGTTGCTTGGAAACCAATGAGAAAATAAACTTTGATCGTACGTCGAAAAGATGCTGTAGTGTCAAAGAAATCGAAGTTTGTCTTCTATAGAAATTTTGTTTTCAACAGGTACACCCCAAAGCCAAATTCATAAGATTTACAGTTGTAGACATTTATGCATTGGCGTTGCAGGTATAGGAGCTGGAGGCAGTTATTCACAAAATCTGGAGGTCAGTTACGGGTAATCAAGAGGACTCCAGGTTGAAAGTTTCCCTGAAAACTACGCTCAGCTACTACTAACTGCAAGACGAATGAAGAAAAACATAACGACCAGTGACGAGAATTTCTGCTTTGGTTGGGGGGCTTGTTAGTTATCAAAGCATTTTATACTGTCTAGCTCATGCTAATAAAAGATGACGCTAACAGAAGAGGGCTTTGTACAACTGTCCCCATATGTTTCCAGATAAGTTTAAAAAATTTTCCTTCTTTCTCTATCTAGTTCCAATCCCCTAGTCTTTGAATGTTAAGGTTTAACATTTTTCTTTACAGCGCACGGTCATAAAGCGAGAGTTTGAAATTTTGTAGCTGCGGGTGAGAGCCGGGTGGGGGAAACCTCGCGTTAAAGTTACATGACAAACAGAAACGATCATGGGCACTCAGACTTATGCAAATTGAAAACATTAGAAAGCTGCTTACTAGTTGTACTTGTTAATTTCTCAGTGATCCCATCTCTTACCACATTTCTTCTTCATCATTTCATTCAAGGTCAGCTGTTGTTCTTTGTAGGTCCGCGACTTATCACATGAGAATCTTAATCCATACGTCGGGATGTGCATCGAATCCCCAAATGTGTGCATTATCTCTTCATTCTGCAACAGGGGGAGTCTTCAGGTAATTGTAGCTTTTTGAGTCTTTGGAATCATGCAAAACTGTGTGACTCTGTTGCTGTTAAATGCTTGTTCCTATGTCTAAATTTTCTTTCTCTTTATCTTCATTAAGGACCTTTTGGCAAACGACGACATCAAACTGGACTGGCTTTTTAGGATGTCATTTGCCAACGATATTGTTAAGGCAAGTAATCTGAAAGCTTTTCTCATGTAAAAGGTGAATTTAGATGACAGGGTTTGATCTTAGAACCTTACGTTGAAATCTGTGGTTTTGTTGACGATAGCAAACTAGAAGCAAGGTTAGGCTTTTATGTGCCAACAGGAACAATCCTTGAGCAGGGCTATAATGTGTACAGCCCAAGCAGATCTGAGTATAAACAACGTTGGGACCATTTCCATGGGCTTACATACATACACAAACACACACACACACACATACATACGTACATACGTACATACATAAGTACATATTGTTGCTACCTAAAGGACGTTTCAGCACCAATATTGCAATTTTAAATAAAACAAAGCAGAACAAATAAACAAATAATCTTCAGCTAAGTTAAATATAAGAATTAAGAACGAATATATTAACATACTTTGCTTAAAAATTCTCTAAATATACACCGTTTGAATGTATCTAAACTAGTTAAAGTCCTCAGATCGTTGCTTAACCCATTCCAGATTTTAACGCCTATATAGGCAAAGCGACGCTGTCCAGTTACCAAGCGGCAACGAGGAATATTTAAATTATTTACAAATCGCGTTACCTTAGCGCATACAGAGGATCTCATTCTTCTGATATTCTCTGATATGTGCACGTGGGTTCAAGGTTGTGTGTTAAAGTTGTTTAAATAGTGGACAGGTTCTTTTTAGGCGTTTTTACGCCTTAAAAGAAGGGGCTCCGGAATGACAGCCTAAACAGAGGGTAGCAAAGGGTTTATACGTGACGCGTGATGAGGGCAAAAATTGGTGCGTGAAACGTGAAAGGAACTAAAAGAGATACGTGGTTCGTGAATTCACAATGCCCGTGACACGTGATTTGTCTCTGGAGATATGCGGGACACGTGAACTACATTTGTTAGTTTCGTGAAAATTCCAAAATTTCCTATTGTATCGCTTCGACAACCATCGGGACGTCTGAAATTAACAGAGTGAAAATAACAGACTTTCAGACGGACCCAACGGTCAAGCATTGTGAATTACAGAGTGACCGTTAAGGGATCTTGAAACCTTTTAGGATTAATTTCTCATTTATTACCACATCTGCTTGATCCGGTGCATTTTGGTTCGCGATTATTAGGTATTTCGTGATTCTCACTGTCTAGCGTCATTTCCATCTACTTCTTGCCATGTTGTCAGTTCTTTTGCCAGTCCAACTAGACCGGCAAAAGCTGTCTTGACGAGATCAAAGGCTGTTAGTTTGTGCGGTGAAACGAAGTTTCAGTTATGTCAACTTATGATTTGTTTTCCCCTCATTAATTGCATCTGTGCACAGCCCTGGAACAGTCTGCCTTCAAGAGTGAAACTGGCGAGCAATGTCGCCCATTTCAAGAGTGAACTGAGAAAATTATACTTTTAACTTTTTGCGCATTTTATCCCACCAGTATTTTTACTAGGTTTTCAGATTTTATTGTATGTTGAGATGATTCTTTGTGTTGATGTTTAGTTAATAGTTATGTAGGTTTTGTAGTTAAAAGTACTCATATATATTAGATCATAGTAGTTTTTAAGTTTTAGATTTTTAACTTTGTAACATACGTAAATTTTTATATTTTAGGAATACACGTACGTATTTCGAACGAGCTTGTATAGCTCCTAGACGTGACGTGTTTAAGTAAAGTATTGTATTGTACTATAACATAGATTTGTAAATATACAGCTGAATATAACTGGAAAGCGCATTAATAACTGTCGATCTTTTTCGCATATTCTTTGTAATTAACGCAAAAGTTGACTTGAACTTACAGCCATTAAAACACATAGAAGCTTTGATTTGCCCCTCAGAATACTGAAAATCGCGTCAGTCCGAGTACTAAAATTTCAAAATTTCCCGGTGGAGCATGCCCCCGGACCCCCCTAGATACTTTCGCATCGGCGGTAGTTTATTCCAGTCGGCTTCCTTGTCTTGGATTCGCCCCTGCTTTTTCGAGTCACAGTCGCTTCAGTAAAAACCCTCGTGAAAAAGCCTGTCGTCAGCAAAGGATGGGATTTCACCCTAATGCATGACAGAATCAATACCATCGTGTTGCGTCACCAGTCTACCTCAATGCCTGATGAATCGCTAGCAGTGACAGTCGAAACTAGTTACTATTATTACATCTGCCACGATGAACAACTTCCACGTCGTATGACTCTCGTCTCTTGTCTCCTCGTTTCTGATGCAAGACAAGGTGAAAGCTGGGGTTTATGGTCATTTCAATCCGTGATTCGTGAAAGTCTGTAAACAGAATGCATTGGGTCCCACTAGTGATTGGACCTACTAGGGATTGTTAACAATTGGATTAAGGTAGTCTGTCAAGAGTTTGAAGTATTTCGTATAAGTATCTGAAGACTCTGTGTAGGTGGTCTGTGCGTCATGACAAGCGACAAATGATTTTACGATCGCTTTTGTCGAAAGCGAGTTCCGTATTGTTATGGTTTCAATGACTTTTAGACTATAGCCTCAATCGAAGAAAACATATAGTTTCAGTGAGTCGAAATTTCCTTAGCCAAGTTTGTTATCAAGACAAGCATTGTCTCATTATCATTCCTTCCACGCCAAGTGACGCATAGGCCCTCCAATGAGGTTTCCGTGACCAACAGAGACTCTTGGGGAACGCCCAGCCTCCACCCAACCCTAGGATGTGTGTGAGGACAGAATTACGTTCCCTGATCGTTTCGATCTCTGTGTGGGTTCTTTTACATCCCCTTCAAGTTTTACGTGTGGAGCTGAAGGAGACAAGGCCAACGGCTTAACGTCACTGCCCCATGACGCGATGATCTAGACTGAAATAGATGTTGAGCATACAGACAGCATGATCTTACCAATTAGACCTTGGTTTATGGTCCGGTCTGGGTTTGAACACGCGACCTCCCTCTCAGCGAACAGTCGGCGGTTAAGCATCTACATCTACATCTACATCTACATCCAGTCGATTAGACATGACAACAACGTTTTACAAGAAATAAAACATACGGCAAGTGGCTACATAAAATAGGTGAATCTAGTATGTATGTACAAATATAAAAAGAAATATATGGAAATAAATAGATTTAATAAATACAAAGCACTGTCTCCCCCGTTCACAATTGTGAAGTATATGTGTACTTTGTGCAAGTCGCTCGTGAAGGAATTAACGAACATGTCAAAACATGGTGGAAAACAGAATCACTTGGATGCAAAAATGATAGCGAAGAGCAACGCCCAAGACAAGATGAAATGGGTTTGGGGCCTTGAGTAGAACGACCGTGGGAGGAACGAAGCTGGTCTTATTTGAAAAGAACCAGCCACTGCTTTGCCAATCAACAGATTTGTGGCGTAAAGACGCTTGTTGAAGAAATGTATTGAAAGCAACCCCCAGCTGAACGTCAGATACAGCAAAACCACAGAGAATGACCTGTAGAAAGAGCGCGTCAAATGGTTAGGAGAGCAACACTTGTCAGACTCCATTGCACATGGATAGTACCTGCCGGGTCACATTGTTTCTTCACTCTCAGAAACCTGGAAAGTTTCTTCGAGTATCCGATACAGCAGGCCGACATCATGGGATTTCCTCACATGGACGCTTTTAATGAGAACAAGACCCTCTGAAATCATTGGTTGGTGTGTTCACGAGATTTCGTCAACAAACTGATACTGAAACTATGTCCAATCAAGTTGCAGTACCTTAGGAAGACCAATCTCTCGTCACCTGTCTGGTCAAAAAGCGGCACACATTTAGGTTGAGAAATCATTGGAAAACTATTCATTAACGAATACATTGAGAATGCGTGGTCTACCTTCTGACATACTCTAACAATGGTACTAATTTCATTGGCGTTGATCGAGAGTTCAAGAGAAGCCTGGAGAACTGGAAACAATCAGTAACTGCTGATTTTGTGACTCAGAAGTAGAGTGAGTGATTCCTGGCATTTGGGAGCATTTAGCCCAGTCATGTAAGAAAGAGTTTAAAGCCGTTCTCCATGGTAGCCACAGAAACAGCATTTGCAGAAACGCAGGTTCTTTTGTCAATAGTATACCTCTTGCTGAAGTCATTTCTTACATACCTGAATTGGAAGCGTCACATCACCTCTCGTGTTGTTTTCGCTAACAATGCATTTCCAACAACCTGAAGAAACTATGGGGCAAGACACAAGTCGTTGTCAATCAATTTTGGGCCCGATAGTTACAGGAATACCTTTACAGTCATTACTGCCCTAAGGAAGTGGAATCAGAGCACACACAATACCAGCGTTGGAGATTTGGTTTTAATTGTCGACGCGAATTACCAAACAGAATATTAGCCCCTTTCATGGGAAAGATTACACATTTTAATTCATGCTTGTGAGATGAAAATGAAAGCTGGATTATACAAGAAGCCAGCCGCGACGTTTGCCCTGCTTGGGGTGTGTTGTCCTTAAGGTGAACAGAGACACGAGAATGTAGGGAATGATATTGACACAGGTCTTTTTTGTGGGCTTAAATGTCTTTGGACGTGTCATGCATTGCAAGAAACATCGAATCAAAACGCTGCCGCTATTTTACACCAATTCGTTATCTCGTGAGTCCGTGAACAAATTTGTTGAACTAGGGTCAAGCAGTTGAATCAGTGTCAAGGTAAAATAGTCGAACACAAAGGAAAGTGAGGATGAATATATATGGGTTATTGGCCAAGCGTGAGGTCAAGATGGCGGGATATTGGCTAAGTTCTTTTTTTGCGTGTCTATGGACCGAGACGGAGTCGAGGTCCATAAACACGCAAAAAAAGAACGAGACCAATATCCCGCCATCTTGACCGAGTACGTTTGGTCAATAAAGGATTTATTATATGACTCAAAGGCGAGGACGCTATGAGAAGACAGTAAAACGCGGGACAAGCGGCCTATCCCGAGCGGTCAAGATGGCTCCATCTTGACCTCGCGGGTAGCCAATCACAGCAGGAGAATTGATCCATCTTGACCGCTGAAAAGCCAGACATATAATAAATGAAAGTACATGGAATTTATTCTCACACATTCATCATTCACGGGTATTATATTACGAACCAGCAAAATAAACAGCTCCCAGTTGGCTTGTTAGCTCAGTTGGTAGAGCACTACACCGGTATGGCAGAGGTCATGGGTTCGACTCCTGTGCAAGCCTGAGTTATTGTAGGCTTTATTTTCACTACTGCTTCAGTAGTGTTTATAATTGCGATGATCATTCACATCTTCATTCTTACAACGACTTTACTCATCTACTTAACTACTTTTATCCTCCTCGATAACTTATGTTTTTTAGAAACACGGCATTCATGTAAAGCAGTTTTTATAGTTTTGATATTTTTAATGTTAGATATAGTTAGGTTTTGTAACTGATGAATATACCGTGTCAAAATAAAGTTAACATACATACATACATACAACATACAATGGAAAGTAATACGCATGATGAGTCGAGGTTTCCACACAAAACATATTTCACGCGACGTCCTCAGCATGCCACGACTGTTCTTTAACCCACAACATTAATTTTTATAATGCGACATGCCAAAATCCTAACGGCACTCCAACATCAGTCATCTTCCCTTTTTTGTAGTTAGGGCTAGACTTCATTGGATCTTAGGTTCTCCTTGTGCCTGAATAAGGGCTCCACCACCTGAACTTTTAAGGCTGTAAATTCGCTGTAATGGACGTGTTCGTGTGATCATTATTCTAGGGTATGATTGCACTACACAACAGTCCAATATCTGCTCATGGAAGCCTGAGTTCATCTAAATGTTTGATCGACAGTCGCTGGGTTTGTAAAATATGTGACTTTGGCTTGGACTCAATCAAAGCCAATCAGTCAGAGGAAGATGTCGGGGAATACGCAAAGTACAGAGGTAAGTCACAAACTGCAGATAATCTGTTCCAAACCACACCATTTAGGTTGGTAGCTCTTCTATTAGGTAGGTAGCTCTTCTATAATTCCTGTGTTAAAAGACTACAGTTGTCTATGAAACTACAAACTGATGAGTAGTCTTCTTCAGTGAACATGCATAGCTTTGAATACAAAAGTCAATCCCCATGAAAATAATATAACATACATGTACGACTGCTTGAGAGAAGCTGTCTCCGGAGGACTTTGAGGTTTCTCGTAACCAAAGGATAGGAAACATTGAAAACAACTTAAAGATACATTTTTTTTATTTTGATGACTCAATAAATTCAGTTGCATTGTGTCAAGTACTGCTGTGTCTGTTCCATAACAGTTATTATGCCCAAGCAAAACCTTTTTTAGTTCAGCTTCAGAGTCTCTTCTTCGTAACTAATGCTTAAATTTTCGGTTCAAATAAATTTCTTCGCTTGAAGCGAAGGAATTTGTTGGAACCCAATACTAAAGGGCTTCCATACTAAAGGGCTTCAAAAATAGACACTTTTCAAAGCATATTCGATAATGGTTATAGAGACCATAGAAAATAAATTTTTGTATAAATTTGTTTATTGAACCCTCTTCTACAAAATCTATACGCTGATAAATAGCTACGGCTACTAGTTTGCGTGTAAATCAGAAAAACGTAGGCGCAAGTAGTCGATTTGTAGCCATTTTCTTTATTGTTTCGCTCCCTTTCTCGGAGGACCTTTCAAATTTACCGCCGGCGTACTTAAAAAGTACCCGGATGTGTCGCGGCATTCTGCGCGATGTTTTCTTGGGAGCTCAAGAATTCCGTTAGGAACTCTATTGCAATCACTTTCACTTATTTCACCAGTAAGAAAACTAAGAAATGTTGGTTATCGATGCTGGACTGCAACGGGTTGTATCCCTGAGGTCGCCGCTCACCAGAGCTCAATTAGCTGCAAAGAACCTGGAGCTTTCAAGTTAAGAAAGAGCTGTTTTCCTAACCATCTTAATATCAAGCAAATCGTATTTCCTGTGTTACCTCTCGGGTTAATTTGATCTGAGCTGGAGCGAAAGTGAAATTTGAGGGTTGTTGTTGTTGCTTTTCAGATTTATTTTGGACTTCCCCAGAATTGTTGCCAACAGTGCCTCACAAGAAGAGTCACTTCACAAAAACACAGCCAGGGGATGTGTACAGTTACGGAATCATACTGCACGAAATTCTTACTCGTGAGGAACCTTATTATAATATGGAACCTAAAGGTAATTAGAGGTTCATTTCTATGCAATCTAAGAATCTTAAGGCCATATTGTGATACGGACCATATAAGTTTTGAGAGGTAGTGCTAAGCAATTTTCTTTGTACGATTCCTTTCTGAGTTCACTTTAACATTTTAGAGGAATTATTTATTTGGTTGACTTGTTTTAGAATGGCTTGCGACATTTTCTCCTCTGTTATCTGCCCCCCGCCCCTCAACCCCGTTTAAAAACTGCAATGGCCGGTAGTTAAAGATCATGTCATTGACAAACGTTTTCACTTTCCCTTTCCGGGATTCACATTTAAAGATGTTGTGGTGAAGGTACGAAAGAACCTGGTCCCTCCGTTTAGACCAGATGCACCAAAAGAAAGCCAGGGATGTCATCACAGATACCTACAGCTTATGGAACAATGCTGGGATAATGAACCCTCCATCAGACCAACATTCGGCGCCATCAAAACCCAGCTGAGAGAAATGAACAAAACAAAGTAAGCAGCTCCCATGGTTTGGAACATAACACCAGGATACTTGCATACAAAGAACCTTTCTGACCCTTACTAGCGTTGAATGAGCTTAGGATGACAGAATTTGCGCATACCCATACATAATTTAATAACAGACTGTGCAGAATACCGATCACAATAGATTGTATAAGTAAATATTTTCTGTTGCTAACTGTGAGAGTAAATTATGTTAGAGCTCTAAGGTCTTCCTTAAACACTTGTTGAAGGAGTGGTGCAAAAGCGCTTTTAGGAAGGGTAAGGGACTTTTTATGGGTGAGGAAAGGGCTTATTGTATGTTGTAACGATTTACGAAATTCCGTTAAAATTATGCGATAGTTTTGTAGCCAATTTAAAAGACGGCGTCAGTTAGGTTACTCTCGCTAAAAATAAACCTTTCTGGAAATTCAACTGGGCGCCTGAATCATTACTTGCTTGGCCCAAAACTCGCGATCGTCGCTGAAAACACCAATACAAGCCAAAATCTATTGTGAAATCAATGCCGACCTATCTCTGAACCTTCCAAGTTTCTTTGCTTTTCAGAGGTTGTGTTCATAGACACCTCCTCCACACAAAGTTCCAGCCCGACAAGGTCTACAGGACAGTTCTAAATAAACGAAAGATAAGTCCAGAGGATAGTGTAGCCAGCCTTTGACGCTTTGTTATTCAACCCAACGCGTCCATTAGGGTACAGACAACTCGCCTAATTTCTTGTGATATTTGGCATCGATTTCATACCAGTTATGGGCTTGTCTTGTTTCAGAAACACAGACATTGTGGACAACATGCTTCAAATGATGGAGAAATATACTGATCAGCTAGAGGAGCTAGTTGACGAGAGAACTAAGCAATTAGAGATTGAAAAGGCAAGAACGGAGGAGCTACTTTACAAGATGCTACCCAAGTAAGTTGATAGAATTCGAAACAATGGATAATCATTAAGAGGCTGTCTCTGTACAAACCACCCACTCAATTTCGCATCAAAAATAATTTCGCCTGAAACTCAGGTAACTGAAAGACTTTACCAAGGTTCGAATAAAAACAGATTTGGTTTGAATCGAAATGGTTTTTTCGGTGGCGTTAGGAGCCATAAAATATTTCGCCCGGTCAGCGCCCGTTGCAACGTCTCCGAAAAGCATAAAATTGGCATTTTTCGTGGCGCTGTAAAATATTTGATCCAGCAATGAATCTTACGCATTTCTCTTATTAACGTCTGCAGTTTACAGTGAGACAAACACATTTGCGCTTGCTTTGTGTTTCAAGACGAAATCAAGCATATTACTAAACACTGTCAATCGCCTTCGAACGATGGCCGGAAATGGCCTTGCGTCAGGAGCTAATTTTGAAACTTTGGGACCTAGTTGAACACTATAGTCTATACAGCCGAAAAGTGTAGTCCTTTATCGGCGAGAATATGCAAAACCCCTTGTACGTTTTCAGTATTTCAAACGTTATGGGCGTTTGTATCAACACATGTACGAGCATTTGCGACTTTCAGGCCTATAACAAAATCGACCTATCTGGGGGAGATTTTGTCATAACTACAGCTTACCTGCTTCACAACTCGGGTTTATTTCCACCTTCAGCCATTTTCTAAGCCTTTACATCATTGAATTGAATGGCAGTTCCAGTAAATAGGTGGTTATTCCGCTCAAAACTTGAGCACGACGTTTGTCGATTTTCTTGTTACAAGTGAATGAACTAAGCTCGATTCTACGGCCACATTTTCCGATAAACACTCCATTCAAACACCTTTTCAGGGCTGGATTTCTTCGTGAGTCAGTCAATGAACTATCCAAATCTTGTATTAACGAGAAAATCGTGATTTTAAAGCTTAAATATTTTGAAGAAACTCTCACCATTACATCCGATCCAGTAGCTCGTTGGAACACGAGGAGTTTACAGAAAAGCCGGAATCTAGAAACTGGATTGCGGAAATCAGAAAGAGCTCACACAGAGGAGGATATTTGAAACCAAATACCTCTGTTGAAATTATCGAACTGCTCTTTAGCAATCTCAACAAATGTCTTTCAAGATGATATGCTAAATTGGCGTCAATAGCAAAATGTTCCTGTTTTGTACATATGAATAAAGGGGGTTTGTTTCTAAGAATCTGTGGTGCTGCGTCGGTGTGGGAGTGAGACACGAAAATTTGGTTTGTCAACGGAGTTGACAATGTAAATTGACCAACGTAAAGGGATTAAAAGAGCTGACGTCTCTAGCGTTAGCCTTTCATCAGAGTGAAGGGCTCTGACAAAAGGCTAACGCTGGAACCGCCGAGATTTTAATCTCTTTACGGTGGTCAATTTACATTGTCAAATCTCTTGATAAACCAAATTATCGTGTTTTGCATATAGTTGCGTTGCGTTGCGTTGTAACTATCGCCATCTTGTATGAAGCACGTGGTTTTGTTTATTTATCGAGTAGTATAATGAGGGTCAACTTTGTGTCAAGGAGCGATTGACCCTCATTATACTACTAGGGATAGTACCAACCAAATAAAAACACTTTCAACACTCCCAAAAAAACCGGTCAAACCTGTTTAAAACCAGTTTGACCACCCGGTCAATTAGAGAAATGTGTAGTACCTATTAATTGACACACCATATTGAACAAGTGTGGTGAAAGGGTAACCATGTCACAAAGAATAGAAGAAGGAGGCATGCAGAAGAAACCGCGGGGGGGAAAGCAACCAGATGGCGCGCCCTGTTGAATAAAGAGCAGCACAAAACAATTGGGCCGAAATTTTCCGCCAGAATATAGGGGCAGAAAAATGGCGACCTCAAGAGGATGGCTTGACGATACACTTTCGCGGAGTGAAATCAAAGAATGGGAGGAAATGGAAAGACGTTGGGAGCAGCAAAGGAAAGATGAAGAGATATTAGAACAACCACCAGTACCACCCACACGGAGAAAAAAGAAGCGCAAATCTTTTCAAACATCTTCAAAGAATAATCCTTCAACGATTAATTCTATTGGAGCTGAAGAATTTTTGAAAAGAGTTGCGCAAGAACTTGCGGAGAATCCAAGAAAAAGGAAAGAAGTTGAAAAGCTTTTGAAAAAATTAGAAGAAGAGCTTGCGAAGAAACCAAGAAAGGCAATTTCCCACAAGATCTTATAAAACAGCGTGAAGAGTTGAAACCGCGTTGGAGAAAGTTCGTAGTTACTCAAGATGCCTTGCGACAAAATTTGAGGAAACGAAAACAAAGAAGAGAAGGGGTTCCTAAAATTTTCGCCACAACAGTTGACACAACAAGAGAAGGAAGGAGAACAATCACCTGGAGAATTACTGAAAACTTGAATCAGAATGTTACACCCACATTTATGAAGGTCATCAGAGGGAAAGCTCGAACCTCCTTTTATCTCAGCCATGTATTTGCCTTTTGGTTGGTAAACCAAATGATGTGTTGTTGAGAAACCAAAACCCACGGCTTGGTTCCTCTTGGTTTAGAAGATTTGATGAGGCGGAGGAGTGGTTGAACTTGAAAGAAGACCAAAGGTTGGGGTTGGTTAATCTCGTTCCAAACACGAAATGGCGTTTTGATGGTTTTGAAAGTGTTGATGAAAAAATGGTGAAGGATCGCGCTGCACCATTGTTGGAAACAGGTCCGTTACCTGATTGGTTGCGAAATCGAGCACGTGCTGGTCGAGGGCATGCAATGGTAGCGATGGACACTTTTCAAGACAATCTTTGTTTATGGCGGTGCATTGTTGTTAATGAAGGAACAAGAATACATCGCTCCAAAGAAGCAGCGCGGCAGCTTGCACGCGGTTTCTTCGGTGTTTCACAAACGGAATATTTCCCAGATTGTCCAAGAACATCGATGGATGAATTAGAAAAAGTTGAACAATACCTTAATGAAAAAAAATCTCTTGACGAATGGATTGGTATTCGAGTGTACGAGCCAGAGCAGATATCTCATGATATTATTGTTTGGCATCTCACCCGAAATGCGCCAGAAGCATGTAGAAATATTCTGACAATTGGTGTGTATGGTGGGCACGTGTTTCTTATCAAGAACATTGAAAAGTTGAACGGAGATTTAGTATGTCCACACTGTAAACAAAAATTTACAAAATCCTGTCATCTTCTTCGACATTACAAAACATGTTCCAAAGGTGAAACAAAGATTATATGTCCAAACAGTGGAAGCAAAACGAACAAGTTTCGAAACTGCTTTCTTCCCCGACAAAGTAACGTACGCGGCACCCACCAATTGGCTTGAAAAAGAAGCACAGCGGCGAGGAATTCATATCCACCACGCAATGTGTGGGCATGGGGGAGATAGGTGGGTAGCAAGAGCCCCGTGGATGGGTTTCATCTTGCGACGAACACAGTTTTCCAATACCATGGTTGTTATTTCCACGGATGTCCAAGATGTTTTCCAAACCGTGACGAACTTGTGGTTGTCAGTTCAAACAAGAAGACCAAAGAAACAGTTATGAAAACTTGAGAAGAGCTGTTTCAAGACACTATCAAGCGAACAAGAGCGATTCGAGAGGCAGGGTTTAATGTTGTTGAAGCATGGGGGTGTGAAGTTGGGCGTGATGAAAGCACCAAACCAAAAACTTTCACCAAATCATTTCCACATGTTATCTTGTATGATTTTGAGGCCTTTGGTGACACCAATTACCGCAAAGAACCAACCGCCTCCTTGTTGTTCGAAAACGCCCACGTGCCAATCTCCGTTTCCATCGGGGATACACTTGAGAGAACCCCAACACACATCTGTGAGAGACACCCCAAAGAGTTGATTCGCAAGTTTGTGAAAGAGTTGGGGCGGCGAGCGAACAACATCAGAAAAAGGTTCGAGTGGAGTTCATTCCAAAAGACATTCATTTCATTCCGAAAACCCACGAATTCTCGCCCAGGGTCGACTTGTAGCATCTTCGGCCATTGGAGCGGACCGCGTTTTTAAATTTTCTCGAAAGCCATAGCAACTTCCTCCGCGCTTTTTGTGGCCAGAGGTTCGGCCTCTTTGTATCTGCTCGCCACATCGACAACCGTCAGAGCGTATTTCCAAAGTTTGCCCCCAACCCTGTCGTGTGGCATAAAAAAGCAGGTCAGCTTGGTGTGCTGCGTTGGGAATGGATACGTCGAACTTTCGAAGGCGGGGGGAGAAAGGTTTGCCAAACAGCCTGTTTGTGCAACCATCTCTTCCGGGATTCTGGCTTTTTGTGCCAATTTTTCTGCCGCATCCCACCCTTTCAATATCCTTCTGGACTGTAATAGATCCGCGAAAGCCGCCGTTCTTCCCTTATCGAAGGAACGTTTGTCATTCATTTGCACATATATATATCAGAAAGAAAAACCCGACGATGTTCCGAATCGAGATTGGAGAAGAAGAGAAACAAAAAGCTTGGCAGGCGTTCGCAGATTTTCGAAAACCGCCACCCCCCGTGCACAAGAAAAAAAGAAGTAGATGACATTGCGAAGAGAAATTGGAGGAAAAATTGGAAGCTTGCGAGCTTGTTTGTCAAAAATGTGGGCTGGTGCAGAAGCTCGACACAGTTCTTCGCCCCCGTAGAGAAGAGAAAGGTTGGCAGCCGGTTGTGATTTCTCTGGCCCACATCCGCGAAATTCTGCAAAAATACAACATTTTCAACGAAGTCAACACCTGTGTGTTGCCAGGAGGACGAGAGTGCAGCGTGGTGCTGTGGGTGTTTCTGGGAAATATCATACACGATTTCGCGGAATTTGAAAAGAAGTCAGTCAATTACATTTGTTTCCTCGACAACTTTTTCAATTCGGTTCCAAAGGAAGCTTGGCCACGTAAAAAAGAAATTCTCGACTTTCAAAAAAAATTAAACCGAAGAAATAGCAAAAAGCGAAAGAAAGATTTGAAAGGTGGTGGGATATTGTGATGACAACCCACGATGAACTTTTTGGAGTATTTCCTTTGTAGTTTATCAGGGATTTCCATGCAGTGGTCGGAAACGAAGTCCTCGATCATTTTCAGCTTGTCGAGAAACTCCTTTGCATCGAAAAATTCCCCCCTGAGATGGAAACGGATGGCATCCAGTATTTTTTGAACTCCACCCGAGCGAAGCTCAGCCTTTCTGTCGTATTTCTTCACCGTCGCGACAATTTTTACGACAGCACCAAACGCCGTCAGACCGGCAATGACAGCAGGCTGGAGAGTAACCCCTCTCGCGACAGCTCTAGTCACAACAGCTTTTCCTGCAACCACGTTGCAAAGCAAGTTTCTACGCTGAAACGTTCGGAAAAGTTTTTCATAGCCCCAATGTTTCTTGTGTTAAAAAGCGAAGAGCCGCTTCAACATATCGACAGTGTCCTTCGGAAGGTTGGGTCGATTTGGTTGAAGTCAAAGATGTTGATGGGTGGAGGGCGAGGTTTTTTTTTCAGAGACCGCATTGTATACCTGGGTATACGCAAGGAAAAAAATTCAGAAGACGTGGACATATTCAAAAGTACTATTTATCAATATTTAACGCAGAGGAAAATGACTGAACCTCTCACACTGACACCCGTACCACTAAAAGGGCCCAAGATAATTTTGAGTGAAAGGTGAAAGCTGTGTCTCACACGTGGGAACCAAACCACTTGTCGGGTTCTCGGGTTTAATGGAAAAGGAAAAGCGAGTGAGTCGGGTTTTTTTGGTATAGCGAGTGGTAATGTAAAAGTTAAATTTACGTTATTACGACTCCACCCTGGAACGTCCATTTTTTCAAAATCAACAGCAATCATATCCACGATGGAATCGTATAACAAAGCTTTTTCCGTGCTTTTGAAAGGACCGAAAACACAATCCCCCTCTGTGGTGTCGGAAATTAAAATTGAAGTACCCATGAACGTATAATGGAAAACTGCTCTCACCTCCCCCTCAAACCGCAAAGCCTTCAGCAACACGATGTTTCCACCTTGAAAACGAAGAACCTCGTGAATCCCATGCCCATTCAAATCCAAATCACCATGCATTTTTATCCGTCCATCATCATCAACTTCAAAACCCCCTCCATTCTTTCCAACCACATTGTATCCGTTGGTGTTCAAGTCGGTCTGCAAAACCATCTTCCCGTCGTCCACCGTGTAGACCCGGTCAAACACACTCGAAGGCACATTCGAAACGAAGCCTTCCACACCATGATACACCACAATTCTACCCGCTGGCGAAGTATGTGTCGTTTCTCCATGGGGGGGGGGGGGAGGGGGTGAGCTTTGCCATCGGTGAAATCGCACCAAGGTTTTAACATAACCAGCAACCGAGCCGACGGCTGGGAAGGTTCTCGAAGCTTGCCCCCCTGAAGTGGTTTCGCTCGCGGTCACACTGACATTTCCCATATCTGGAGGAAAGTATTCGACAACAAAGGTGTAGTACCCAACGGGCAGTGAAAAGAGATCAAATCCGAGGCGCGAGCGGTATTGGTTGCTGCCATCTGTATCCTTGATTAACATAAAGAGGTATGCATTTTTTTTGAACGGATGGGGCGATCCAGAAAAGTGGTTGATTCTGAGAACTGAGATGTTGTTTTCACTCGGAGACTCATTGATATCCTCCATCAGATACTGGAAGGGATTCGGTTGGTGGCCGGAGAAAGTCAAATGAGCCGCATCCACGTATTTTTTGTTGACACCATCGCCAGTGTTCACGGGGTCTTTCACGTTCACAATTTTGTTGTTGTGCATGTCGATTGCCCTGCCATTTGTCCACCAACAAGTGGAAGAAAAGGAGCTTGGTGGACATAAATTTTGTTGACCGCGTGTTTGTTATTTGTGGGCACTCCAAGGTTTTCGATGTTGTGGTTGGCCATCGACAGATCCCTATACATTACATTCGAGCCATCTCTTTTAACGAAATACTCGTCAACATATCTTTTGGTCGTCGCGTTTGTCGCGGAGGAAGGAGGGGCGAGATTGGTGACAGCGTTGTTTTTTTTCATGTTCAACTCTGTTTGCGCGATTGCGTCGAATTTGGTTCGAAGGCCTGCATCCACGTATTTTTTGTTGACGGCGTTTTCAGCAGGCGTACTGGAATCGGCGTCTTTCAAAGCTCGAATGGCATACCCATTCATGTTCAAATCCCCCCCACGCTGGGTTCGTTCCATCTCGTTTCAAACACAGTTCAATTTCCGATTCGACATAGCTTTTATTTGTGGTATCAAGGATGTCTTTGGGAAAACCAAGTTTGGTGATCAGATTCTCTCCCATGTCGAGATTGCCCGTCATCGCGATGCTGCCGTCTTTTCGGAAGTCACCCGAGCCTGTTGGGCCTGCAGGGCCCTGAGGTCCTTGCGCGCCTGGAGGCCCTTGCAGTCCTCTTGTCCCTCGAGGCCCTGGAGGCCCGACAGGACCTGCAGGTCTGTGTGGACCGGTTGGACCTTGCGCACCAGTCGGTCCTGCCGGGCCGCGATCTCCTTTTTCCCACGTAAACCACGCGGGCCAGGGGGGCCACGAGGTTCGGGGGTTCCTTCTCCCGCGCTTCGGAAAAAGCTTCTGCGAAGTTCGTTCAGCCACCCCATGTTTTACTATATTATCTCGTCCAAATTTTTTCACGATGTCCACCCAGGTTGAGAACGCCTGTCTTCACGATGCTGCCGTTTTTTCTCCTTGCCTGCGTTGCAGATGCGATGTCCACCCGGGTTGAGAAACACATGCTTTGCGATGCTGCCGTCTTTTTCCATGTCGCTTGGAAGTTCGTTGAACCACCCCATGTCTCTCCCTATATATTCTCGTCGAAATTTTTTTTCATCTCTTTTTTCGGCTTGTCGTAATAAAAGAAAGAAAATTCTTTTTAGTTGCGCGGTCAAGCAGGTTGGGTGGCTTCACCCCCAGATCGGCAGCGATCCGTCTGTTTTCTCTTTCAGGGAAAGCAAAAATACAGAAATGGCTGCAGTTGTCGCGGATAATTTTGGTGGTTTTGAAAAAGTCCTGTGAAAGATAAATCACGGCGCAGTTGTTGGTGACGGCCGCCAACGAAATATTCCACAATGTCGTCTTGGTTTTTTTCACAAACCAAGTCGTCGAACACAACAATCTTCTGGTTGTCAAGCCCATCCTCAGGGAGGGGAAGTTCGTCGAGAGGAATGATGTCATCCCCCCCCCCCCAAACGCCTCAATAACTTCGTAACCGACGTGGGGGTCAATGTTTTTCGCGAAATCCTTTAAAGGACCACGCTCAACCATGAGCCATTGCGGGCGAGCGCTTTTATCGGCGCCATTTTCTGTATTACAGAAAATACGATTCTGCGATAGGGGAACTTCCATCTTGCTCCATCGGCCGTACCACCTGCTTTCGTTATTTGTTATATTTGTAAATAGCTTTTTAAACATTTAATTCGCGGATTTGTATAGTTATTTCTGTGTTATTATCGTGTGAAGTTATGAATGAAGCCGTTGAAAAGAGGTCACCCGCCGAGGCCAGCCCGGGGCCGACATATAGTTTGGCTTTCCTCCTCAACATTTGAGCTATGGAACGACAGGAAACAAATAGCGAATTTGCTGAGGTCCTGCTTCATGGATTTATGCTCGGTTATATGGATGAGAGCAGATCTTCTCAAAGAAAACGAGCTCGTTCGCAGGATTCGTCCGCCATTTATAGCCCGATTCCATGTACGCATGTAAGTGTCAGTTTGTATTATCACTTGGCTTTCTTATTCTGGAGGAAAAGATGCATTTAAGGAAATTTTATCGGTGTAAGTATGTTTTGATGAGAGCTCGTGTATTCCCGTTCACAGGCAAGCGACCCTAAATGTTCGCTTCAACACCGAGAGGACCTAGCGCTGTTGTAACACTTTCCAAAGGGTTTACCTAAAACACGGAATCCGGAATCCGGAATCCGGAATCCGGAATCCGGAATCCGGAATCCGGAATCCGGAATCCGGAATCCGGAATGCGGAATCCGGAATCCGGAATACGAAATATGAAATCCGGAATACGGAATGTACAGAAGTTTGGTAAAAAATTTTGACAAAGGTTGAAGTCACTTGGGTAATAATATGGTCAACAAATTATATGATGACTTAGCCTGAGTTTTGCAGCAATCAAGCAATCAAGCAATCAATCTATCTAGGGCAGCATTTTAATACTTTGGTTTTGCTTTTAATAAACCGCCTGATTCCTTTAAAGCACACAGCTTTCAATCACACTTCAACGATACTAATCAATGCTTTGTGCATTTTGAACATTTTGAATTAAAATCATTTTAATTAAAAGCACCTTTTCTTATTCTTTTTGTCGATGAATAGTGTTAGGCCTGTCCACAAGTTGACGGCAACTTTTTGAACAACTTTCGATTTTCGATCAACCTTTTTTGATTTCGAGCAACTTTTTTTCCGTTTTCAATGTTTTGTTATTGATTTCAGCTAGATCTTTATAAAACAAGAGCTATTTTAAACGCTTCGTGACCAAAAAGCAGAGAAAAATCACTTTGCATATCTTGACTTAATTGCGCGTGGGAACGCTTACGCCTGATTGGTCATTGTCTGTTGCTCCATGCTGGAATGTTTGGGAACTGTATCGGCGCGTACATTTCAGGTTGTCGAGTGGCCGTCGATAAAACGTGGAACATGGGACATTCTAGAACATCCCAGTACATTCAGGAACATCTCCAAAAGACGAAGAAAGATCACTTAAAAAAAAACTTTTAAATATACAGAAAAAAAGAAACTAACACGAAATAAATATAATCCGAGAGATTAATTGGAGAAAAAAAGAAGACAAAAAAATATTTATTTCAAAAAAAAAAAAAAAAAAGAAAAGACGTTTATAAATGCCCCACCTGGAAATGATAGCTATGGCGGCTGGGTGAGGATTGTTTTAGCGCTTTCGTTTGCTTACAACATTTTCACCCTCATACAGTTGTACCGTCTTCAGTCATTGCTCTTTTTTTCGAAAAAACCTAAGTCAGTATGGTGCCCAATATACCTTGAAACTTTTATATAGGAACCTTGAGCACGCAAAATCCGCTGCTTTCCACTTCTGATTGGTTAAGGATATCTACAACAACTGAGGACTTGGTCAGGCCTACTTTTACAGTAGGCGATAAACGTGGTTAATCTGCTCCAAGAAAGATTTTCTTCCCAATAGCAATGCTTCTCACTCCGTTTTTGCAGCGATGGCTGCACTGCATGGGCCTGTTTGTTTCTTAAGGTTAAACTAGTGTAAAATCTCGCGGATCAGCTCTTTAAGTTGCATTTAATGATCCTGCATACGGTCTTTCTTAATAGTTATCCTTATATCCCTCCACATCGACTCAACTGGAAAGAACAAACCAAGTCCCAGACTAAGACTTCACTCCTGTCACCTACCTCCTCCTGTAAGACATCTATCGTCTTCATGGTCAGTGCTTATAGCTTAAGATCTACGATTGCACCTGTCCTTTCTATTCCGAGAGAGTCGGGAACTTTTCAGCACTCGGCAGCAACTACTTTTAATAAGCTCCCTGTAGCTATTAGAAACATAACTGAGTATAACTCCTTTTGTCGTAGTGTGAAGAGAAATTTTTTATCTTTATTTATTTATTTATTATTATTATTATAATTATTCGGTTCTTTTAACCCTCTTATTAATTATTAATTCCAGTTTCTAGATTCCGGATTCCGGATTCCGGATTCCGGATTCCGGATTCCGGATTCCATGTTTTAGGTAAACCCCTTTCCAAATGGAAAGACTCTGTACAAATGCTTTTATAATTTCTTCACCTCTTCTAAATATTCATTGCTTCCCTGACGCAGTGCCTACTTTCCATTTCATTAATTCTAGAGTTACGTAGGATGTTATTGCCAGGACAAAAACATTGGAAGTTTCTTTTTTGTTTCAAATACCCTGTATTGCATTGTACTAGTTCACAGCACCTACAGTACACTGTATGTGAACTTCTTATTACTTGAAATGCCTTTAGCTAATTGTCTCGTTGAACGTTATATTATTATTGATACACTACTGTTGGATTTGAAAATAGAAAATGAATAAACAGTTTTTTGTAATCCCATTACGGTTTCCAATATCTGAAACATGTTGGTTATTAGGGGCCTAGCCAGTAATACAGTAAAAAGCCACGTATAAGAACCTGGATTTTTTAATTGAGCCTAAACAGGTTCTTATATAAATGGTACTTAAAGCAAATTTAGGCTACCAAGATTCTTAAAATCTGTCCTTATATTTTCATATGAATTTCATTTAAATATATTATAAATATCATCTCATAATACAATATAAATCATTTATACCATAATTCCTAAAGGCAGTACAGTGCAGGTATGTGAAATGAAAATTTTTGCCTAACAGTTTCTTAAAACCTAGGTTCTTATACACGGGTTCTTACTGTAATTATTGTTATATTTCAAAAAGTCTTTTGAAGTTGATATAACTGGTTCCACAGCAAGACACTCCTGTACTCGAGAAACCAGTTTGGGTAATTAGTTGGCACTACACACCACCTCTCTGGAAAGGGCAGTGTCTCTGAATCCTTCATTTGCTTCGCTGAATTGTTGTAAAACCCAATAAAAAATAAACATATGTTTATAAAATAAACATGTGTTTATTGCAAATGGAGCTGTTGTGAGGAGTGTTTAAATTATACAAGCAGTAAAAAGCTAGTAACACACACAGATAGTGTGTAGCTCCAGAAAATCTCCATACTCTCTACACAGAAGAGATTGGAAATTCCTGGGGATGAAGGAGTCTCAAAGACCACAAATTATTAATTTTTTGGAATGCCCAAAGGGGTGGACAGAGGTCTCAGGACTTATATGTATCCATTCCATAGGGAGATATGGATATTTTCTGGAACTACAAAATACTGTAATGTAAGAATAAGTGAATGGTCTCTACACCATTGTCATTCATGATAAAACAACTGCAGGAAGTATTTCATTGGTGCCATTTTCAGCAATACGTAGTTTCGTCTTTATGTGAATAATAGTACAGCTTGATCAGCACAATCGGAAACAAGATTACTTCAGTAGTTTGCTTGTTGTTCAGACACTGTAAGAAAAATGTGGTATATACTAACACACATAGGTAATGTAATGATGTACATACGAAGACCTATATGCAGTAATGCACTGGAAATGGGATTTTTAAAATTTTTTGATTGCCTGATCATGGACATACCAGACCAGCTGCTGATAAAGAGCCTGAGAAAGTCTGGGTTCTAGATTTTCAACAAAGATTTGTTGTTGTAGTTGTCATTGTTTTTTTTAGTACATAGCGATAAACAAAACAAAACTGAAGAAAAGAAATTCAAGATAAATTGTCCTGCCTATAATTTATGTCCTCCTTGCATAACAGAAACCTGTGCACTGAACCTACTGGTAATGACAATGTGATACACATGGTCTTTGCATCTATACAATCATCAAACACAGTTTCGGTAATTGATTTATGTGTAGAAACCAATAATTATTATTATAATTATGGTAATTTTCATCCTCTTTAAGTTTGTTACCTGACCAGTTTGAACTTACAGGGCTGAAACTTTCTGGACATGCTTACAATCGCAGACTGCTTTTCAGTATATTTGTTCACCAGAATCCCTGGCATACTAATTGAGGGAGGGGGTGAAATTGCACTGTAATCGGGCATTTATAAGGTACACGGCTTTACACCTGCATGTTTCAGCAGCAAGGGGAATACATTTAGTGTCTTCTGAAACCCATGTATTACCAATATACAGCAGGGTATGTCTGCCGCACAAGTCTCACCACACAGGATGGACAAACTCTTCGGTTGCCTTTCCCTAATTTGCCATATTTCCATGGTATAAACTGGCAATATGCAGCCTTTCGAAAACTGTTCATCTCAATCTTCATTTTCCGCTCTGATATCACATCATGCTGGTATAGCTATTGTCAGCACCTCCCTGTACAAAACAATGTATCTAAACATCTCATAGGAGATGACACAGGACCTATTCTTACAGCATTAAATGTTGTAAGATAATTGCCCATATCCATGCAAACATTGCATATGCACCAGTTGGGACAATTTGTATTTGCTGGTCTATTTGGATCGGGGTCGTCGCTGTTAGCCACCAGCGGCTTAGCATAATCCAGACTTCCCTGACCATTGGACAGGACATCCAGCAGAAGGTGGTCTAGCTGACTGGTACTCAGTGATTCAATGAATGTCTGCCAAAAAAAGTTACATAAATTACACTTTGCTTTCCAAAGGAAGACTTGGCAGCTTAAAGGATGTGAGGGCATATTATATTTTGAGTCATTTTCAAGCTATTACCAATAGGTAAGTGGAGACGGAAAAAATGTCATTAACGATTTTAATTCCCATTATTTTTTAAACTGGTAAAGAAACAGATCAAAGGTCACATAAATCAAGAAGGTGGACCCTCGAAATAAAAACTACGATTATCATCACTCTGTCGTGGTGATAAGTTAAAACCGACTGTGTCCCTATTGCACATGAAACAAAGTATACCTGAACACTTTCTCTTTCTTTTTCTAGTGCGATTTGGTGTCACTCAAATGCACTGCTTGGAGGAGGTTGACGTTGCTTTATCACAACTTGTTTTAATTCTTACACGGCTTTGAAATGCTGCCACATACACAACTTGCCGAGCATCTCATACAGGCATCTCTGCACACACATCCTCGATATTTTCTTGTTTTTCGGCTGCATGTATTCTTACACTGGCAGATCTATACAGAGAAGAGTGCAACGCAAATTCTTAGTCGTTTATATCCAACAAATTGCTAATCAAAATTCGACATATGCGCTCGCTTCATTCCTTGTAACTCACCACTCTGCTTGGAAGAGCTTGAGACGGCCCCGCTTCCTCGTAATCAGTGCTCTCTGCGAGCTATAGGAGAGCCGTAACGGTTAACAGGTCTTTCTTCATAACCCAAAATTACTATCGTCGCCAGTAACCTCGAAGAAACTTTCCTCCTCTCCTTCCGCCGTTCGATTTTTCTCCCACGGGTTGTTATGAGTCTTATGCGACGACCGATCTCCCGGATGATAACAACAACAGAGGCGCGCAATGATTTTTGGTTGAGCGTGGCCCTTTAAAAGCTCCTGGTACTTGTTCTGGTGAAGGTTCTTCGAAAAAAGCAAAACCTTGTCGTACTCCAGCAGCTTGTAAAGCATGTGCAGCAGGATGTTTGTCTTGCCGGAACCACTTGGTCCACAAATCAACATGCGGAAAATGTCCTCAGGCATGGACGAATGGCCTTGCATCCAATTTTTTTTCACCGAGCTAGGGTCATAGTTCGGAATTTTCATTCTCCATATATTATCCCTTCTGAAAACCTATGTCTCTGAAGAAGTTTCGCGAGCGGGCAGAGGCAGAAGCCGCGCTCGAACAACAGGAACAAGAAATCCGTCAGAAATTTAAGAAACATAAGATCGCCGAAGCGATGGGGGAAGAGGCCGCGGGAAAACTTTTCAAATCACGAAACGGTTGGACAAAACGCCCCCTGTACCAGCCAAGGAAGAAGGGCCGAACTATGCAATGGATGAGTTCGACCGAATCAACCCCTTCGATTGGCAGGATTTCCAACCAGAGGCTCCAACGCCCCCACAAACCCCGCCTCCTTCGCCTGTCGATTACGTCGAGGACGTTGAAGACGTCTAGGACGTCAAAGACGTCGAGGACGTCGAAGAAGAGTTTGAATTCCCCCCGCCTCCTCCACCAATGGAGAAAGAAGACATTCCTACGCGCCGTATCTGGCCCGCACCACCAGTTGAAACAACCGAATTCATCCACGAGCGCCAAAGGGCGAGCGCTTTGAAGGCACTCAGAACCCACGCCACGAAAATGACGAATAGTGGACAAAAGAAATTGGAGAGCGGGGTTTACAAAGATTGGACTTTGGCACAAATCAGACAAGAAATAGTTGGAGGAAGAGGGGAACCCGTGGTTGCCGTCCTTGGCGAGCCAGCTCCAAAAAGGGAAAAAAGAGTTGAAAAAAAGCCCCGAACGAAAACATTTCTTCCCGCAGACCCACCGTTGCCGGCGATGAAGATGACAATGACGTCTGGGACGAAGAATGGATGGAGGGAAGTGGGGAAACCCATTCACGCCTGGCGAACTCCCGCCTTAGGGCGGAAGGGGACTCCGAGACAATGATCAACGATTTGTACGTAATGTTGGGGTCATTCTGTGCAAGGAACTCATCCACCAAATTCAGGCGAGACATTGAAAAGCTGCTTACCGAACTCATTCGTCGAGACGTCTTGACCAAGACGCAAGGGAAGAAAATTTTCCGTGATTACATAGGATGAACGACGAACACCTGCTGCTCGACTCCAGGCTCGCGAAGCTGCAACCGGGGGGGAACAACCAACCAACCCACGATTTCGTGTCCCAAAGCGCATTAGCCTCTACTCCAACCGGAGATACAAAATCGCCCTCAAGAAACTGATCACAATGACTTACTCTTGGCACAACGTGGCGGCAAAGTATGACAACAACCAGCTGAAATGCCGGAAAAGAGGTGAGGCTGCTTGGAAAACTTTGACCATCCCCGACGGGATGTACAACTACACCAACCTCACCTCTTTTATCCAAGCGCACACGGGGTACGTGGATAAGGATGCCGCTGAAAAAGATCACATCTTTAATTTATACTTCGATTTGACGATTTACCGAG
This sequence comes from Pachyseris speciosa, assembly GCA_016490735.1. Classification (NCBI taxonomy): domain Eukaryota; kingdom Metazoa; phylum Cnidaria; class Anthozoa; order Scleractinia; family Pachyseridae; genus Pachyseris; species Pachyseris speciosa. Next base: position 1,347,904 of record JAEMWC010000031.1, on the reverse strand, counting down.
TGGTGATCGGAATCGCAAAAGGAGACTACGAGCTGGACCTTTCCGTCGGTGAGTTCGGGGACCTGCTTGGTTTTGACAAAAAAATCTTTCGAAATTCAACAAGTTTCGTTGGTGATAGAATCCCAAACATCACGAGAAGCGTCGATTGGGTGATTTGTTCCTGAGGAATGTGCAAAACGTCCCAGCTGATGTTTTGTACAGCATTTCCACCGTGGATCTCCCCGTCAGTTTTCCTTTCAAGGAGGAACTCTTTCACCTCGAATTTCACCCCCTCAGTAAAACCGAATTCAACAGCGTGCGAATCCGGATCACGGATGGGACAAATAACACTTTGGACCTCAACGGCTCCGATGTGCTTTGTCCCTCGTGATCAGCGATGTCGGAGCTGCTTAAGGCCTTTTCCACCCCAAGGTGGAGGGAAATTTCTTGCGAAGGTATACGCGAATGCCTCGTTTGAGTGAGTGGACAAACATTTTCGACTCCCGCTTCGGGCGGTTTCGGTTGAAACACAAAGGCTCGGGTGTGATCCGCGACGTCCTTGCATCTCTCATCCAGCAAGCTGAGAAACATGCGGCTGCAAAGGCGCCCGAAGGCGGAAAGGAAAACCCTCGCGAAAAATAGCGAGCTTGGAGCGAAACAGATCCACCAACTGTTTAGCGGGCGAGGAAAGGGAAGCCCCAACAACAGAATAAGAGGAACTTCCGCCCAAAGGTGGAGAAAAAAAATGCAATGTGGAAGTTGACTCAAATTCTCACCAACCGGCTTTAAATTTTTTTTCGCGATTGTATACACCTGTGTTGAAACACCATGTTCAGAACGCCAAAGTATCTGGAAAGAGTTGATTATGAGCGTTTCAATGTCACCACCCCGCTCAGATATCCGGCTAATGGCCAGCACCAAGAAAAACATGGAATTAAATTCTCCGCGACGAACCGTGACGTTGTCCGCGATTGGTTTAATGCCTATTTCATGGTGGAGTATCGATTCGAGGCTCTCGCCGACGGGGCTAATATTGCAAACGACACAGAATCAGCCCCGGTGAATGGGTCTTTCTCGCTGATAAAACAATTGACTGTGAGGTCTGCTGGAAAAACTCTTTATACAGCCGACGACGTGCACAAAATCATCTTCGTAAAAACCTTTCTGGAGTACTTCAACGATTACGCCCAAACGGTGGCGAAGAGAGAGTTTTGGTACCTCGACACCGACAACACGACCGCGACAAGCGCCGCCGCCGCCGCCGCCACCAATCTCGGGATCCAAGCGCGGCACAAGCGCTCACGTGGAGCAGGAAATGTCAAAACTCTGATTCCACTCAACCATTATTCCTCCTTTGAGGAGTTGGAGGATGGGCTTGAGCACCTGTCATCTTCAGTATGGATCGGAGTATTACCCTCAGCTTGACTATGATGGAGAGGACCGTGAACGGATTTACAGCGACCTGGTCGAATACAAGTTCCGAAAAAACGACGTCAACACAGGAACACAATTGAGCCATGACAACTTCACCAAAGTTTACTCCGTGATCTATTTCGATCTTCGCGCAACCAAACCAAGCATGACAGGGCAAGAAAAACAAATGGTTTTCCATTGGAAGTTAAATGAGGCGGCAAATGCCCACGATTACGTCATTTACGTTGCGGTTTTGAATGAGGAAGAGGTCATCATCAAACAAATCGGAAACGAGTTGGTGGTTGCATAATTCCTCCTCGGGGGAGGGTGAAAATTCTTTTCTTCAGTATAAGATGGCGACAACGTACCACCCATTCCAAATTGCCTTGACGAATGGGCAAAAAGAGAGCCTTCGAAAGGCTGTTGTGTCAAGAACAGCTGTGACTCTGCGGGTCAAACCTGGACAAATTGGGCGTGGTGATACTCTTCTTCTGACTGTCACCCAAATCAACCACGCAAAAAAAAACAGCCCGCGAGGGGCACGGAGCAGACATCTCGATCAGCAAAACACAAATCACCAAAATGGCACAAAGCGGTGGCAATCTTTTTTCAACGATGTTGAGTATGGCTCGGCCGTTGCTTGTGCCGGCCGCCAAATCCGCTGCCAAAACTTTGGCAACTGCCGGGCTAAGTTTCGCAGCGGACAAGGTTTTGAAGAAAATTTTTGGAAAGGGCTACGGCCCACAGGAAGTGGAGCTTTACCGGCTGGCGAAAAAGTTGACACCTGCCCAAGAAAAGATGATTGAAAAATATTTGGTTGGGAAAGGGATGGTAAAAGGGGGGGCTGTACAGCGTGGTGGATTTCTGGGAATGTTGGCTTCCATCGGGATTCCTCTTGCAATCAAACTTGTAAAAAGCATCGTTGGAAAAGGAATGCAAATTAGTCGGCCACGTTCGAGACGCTCTTTGCCACAGCTTCCTCCACCGCCACCACAGAATTGAAGAGGAAAGGGAAGAGGTATGCAAATAAACCCTCCGTGGTATCGCCGCCGGCCGCCTTTTTTTGGGGAAAAAAATGAAATTCAGGGACGTCCCGCTCTCGAATATTGATCTGATCAATTGGTGCAAATATCTCGGCATCCCAATTCGCGGGATTTTCTCCCGAGACGAAGTCAAACCTTTACACCACTCACCCTGCATTTTAAACTTAGATGATTTTGGAAGTTTGGGAACACACTGGGTCGCTTGTTGGAAATCTTCACCTTTGGGCACTTCGCCTTTGGGGCGATCTTCACCTTTTGGTGAAAAGGAAGACGTGGAGTATTTCGATTCTTTTGGGCAGCACCCTCCTTTGGAATGGGAAAAAAGAGATGTTGAAACCGGGACACAAAACCTTCCTTCGTAATGAAGATCAAATCCAAGCAATCGACAGTGTGCGATGTGGGTCAACTATTGTTTGTTGTTCTTGAACGAACGCAACAGGGGGATATTCTCCAGATGTTTTCCACAGATGTGCAGGAGAATGAGAAAGTTGTGAAGAATTATTTTACCAATCTTTAAGTTGAATTTTTCGTGGTTCAAAATTTTTTTTCTTTTGTATACCCTCGTTGTGGAAGTGTTTGTGTGGAATAAACGATGGTCGACGCATTATTGAAAACATTCGATGAAATGCTTCCACAATTGGAAGAAATGGAAAACAAATTTTGAAAACTGATTTTGAAAGGAGGATATGTTTCAAAATGGTAGAGTATGATTTAAACGACTTGGTAAACATCACCAATAATTTTTGTTTCTTTTTCAGTTTGTGTTTAAAAAGTTGTTTGAAAAAATTATCCGCAAACGAAAACTAAAGAAAATGAACAAAAAATTGTTGAATGTCTCAACAGAATCAATGAAGCAAAAAGGGAAGCCAAAGAAAAATTACTTTGAACATATAGTGTGATGGTGGACGTCTATTGAGTGAGAGAGAAGCGAAAGACTTCGAATGTCTCTGGGACGGAAAAAGTGGTCACAACAAAAAATGGACGAAGAATGTTGAAAGTAAAATGTGCAAGCTGTGGGATTACCAAAACACGTTTTTTACCGAAGTCGGGAAACTAACGGTGCCCTCTCTCGCAGAGGCCTAAAAGGGGGGGGATGGAATTGGTAAAGATATTGCTGGAACTGCTATGGATTTGTTTCTTCACCATGGGGTTCCGTATCGCGCAAAAAAAGGGGTGGAAATGGGGCGGTAGTATGCGTCGGAAGCGATGAGAGATCCCAAGCTCCAACGAAAGGCAATCGATTGGGCTGTGAAGAAGGGCAAGCCCATGTTTCGAAAAGTTGGGAGCACCGTGTTGGATGATCTTTCCACAAAAGTCCGGCTCAACATCCGGTACAAAACCGACAGACCCGATCTCGATAATCCAACTGGTTCGGGGATTCCTTCCCTTCCCAGTCGTTGATTTAAAAAAAAATTGTGGAGTGTTATCTCTAACCCCAAACTTTTCAAAGGTCCCGAAGTTTCTGAAAAAGAAGGAAAGGCAATGGTGGCTGAATATAAACGGCAATACAAAGAATACAAAGATAAAGGAGGCTCCCGTAGTTATGGCTCCTGAATAAAATGGAAAGGTTATGGAAGAGGCATTGGAAGTTTGTTTGATCCCCGATTTGTTTCACAGGGTGTGTTGGTTCCCAAGTTTGCAACTGACATGAAATTTTTGAAAGCTTTCGGGAAAGCCATCCCTGAGCATCATGGTTTCGCGGATGTTTTCAAGAAAACCTTGCGTAATTACTATGGGTCTGGTGTTGATGTCCTTGCGTTAATTGGAAAACTACCTGCGCCAAAAGGAGGTTGGACCCTTCCTGGGCATAATATAATAACACTGGACCTTACAACCCCCTTAGCTTCATCATCAGCTAAGCTTTGACCCTGAAACAGGTGAAATCTTGGAAATATTACAGAAACCGACTGGTGCAACGGATGCTATTGCGATGCAACATGACGTGGCACCGGGCAAAAAAATGTGGTGAGAATGAAAAAAAGTGTAAGCATGCCGCTGACAGAAAAATGGTGAAAGCTTTAGATGCTGTTCCATGAAAAAAAAAAAAAAGACAATGAGGACATACTCTGGCACGAAATGCAATCAACATGAAAGAGAAGTTGGGACTTAACGTTTAACACCCTTCATTTTCTGCTGTTTCTTTGATACTTTCTAACATTCGTCTTACCCCCCAAACATTCAATAAAAATTCCCAATCCCAACCTATATAATTTTTTATTGTTGAATACAACACATTGAATGAGGCATCCATAGAAGAAATTTAAATTCATAAACAAAAATTAAAAGTTCTGTTGAACAATATTCAACTTCATTTCCAAAAATAAGTGGGGGATTAAGATGAAACATGGTAACTAGCTGGTCACATTTTCTAATAATTTTTCAACCTCTCTTTGAAAATGAACGGTGGTCTTTTCTTTTTCCATCGATATAACATAATATTTTTTCTTTAAAAACGGCGCACCTTCACAAAAAATTTTATCAACCACACACGCCATTTCTTTTTTCACCTCACAAACAATTGGATGCACAAATTCTTCTTGCATAAAATAAAAAAGGATTACCAACGAAGCAATCATTGTTAATAAAAAGAAAGATTTGTTCAATTGCGCGTGCGCAGGGAGTTAATGGTGGGTGGAAAAATAATTTGGAAACATGAAATTACGTAAAGGAACCAACAGCTCTTCCAAAACCACTCCCCACCCATTTGCGCCACGTGGCGCATAAAATGGTTTATCTATGGTATCTCTTATTTCCTTTCCCAACCACTTGTCTATCTCTGTAATCAAAGCCTGCCTCACATTATAACGTAATAAGTCGGTTGCCATTTGTTGTATATAACCATGCAAAAAAGTTATGAAAATTTTTGAAAACGATTCGAAGTGGTTAACGTTGTGTTCCCAGGTGATGTCTGTTCAAGGTTTCAACCGCATGGCTCATAACATGTCAATTCATAACCACAACTCTTTGTTCAACAGGGCGCGCCATCTGGTTGTTTTCCCCCCGCGGTTTCTTCGGCATGCCTCCTTCTTCTATTCTTTGTGACATGGTTACCCTTTCACCACACTTGTTCAATATGGTGTGTCAATTAATAGGTACTACACATTTCTCTAATTGACCGGGTGGTCAAACTGGTTTTAAACAGGTCTGACCGGTTTTTTGGGGGGTGTTGAAAGTGTGTTTATTTGGTTGGTACTATCCCTAGTAGTATAATGAGGGTCAATCAAATACTGGCGAAGGAAACTTTGTGTCAAGGAGCGAAGCGACGCAGACACAAAGTTGACGCAGCCGGTATTTGATTGACCCTCATTATACTACTTATCGTTTTCGATTTTCCTCCTCTGAGAACAAAAACGCAAGACACTTGAGGCTTATTGTTACCTTAACGTCACCATTTTGGTCAAGTGCACGTTATAATAAATATGGCACCTAGCAGGCTTGACGCATCAGTACAAAAATTACAGTTTGTGGCCATCTTAAGAGAAAAAAATGTTGCGTGCATCATTGTGTGCAATGTCACTGCACTGCACTGGTCCTCTATTCTTTATGGAGTTAAAACAAAATTAAGGGCTGACGAACTGAATGCCAGCAGTGGTAGACGCCCAACTAATGTCCATGCAGATACAGGCTTTGCACTAAATGGAGAATATATTATCTCATTTTTAGTCGTGGATACGCGAAGCGTAGGAACGAGTATTGTTAGGGGGCAGATTATGCAAATTTGTCACTCACTCAGATGTAAACAAATCGATATGTCAAAGGCATACCAATAGATATCGATTTTCCGAAGTATTGCCGGAACACCTCTATCGGCTTTCTGAGGAGCAACAGTGGAACCGATGAACGGAATGAAAAAAGTAAAGTAAAGTATTTCAGCTCGGATCGAAAGAAGTAAACGGCAAAAGGAACGTCCGATCAAACAGCCGAACGGCGAAAGAAATTATAATCAATATTCCGTCACAAGCGCAGCTTCTCCTTCGTTCATCCAATTCACGATCTGTGGGAAAAATATATGAGCCGTTCAACCCAAGATATTTTCCAAGTGTGTACAGGAACTGTCGACGAAAACTTTTGACACCAATATAGCTGCATTCCCGAAGCCATTTTCAGCGTTGGAAATAATATTCTAACGAAAACAATGCAATCTAAAATTAAATTATTTTTAGGTGGCGCCATCGCGTCTAGCCACAATGTAAAAACAAGTTTGCTTTGAGAAATACTCTTCTTTTTAACTAAACGCGCCATTTTTTCAGTAAAAGTTTTGAATGAAACTTGATTATTTTTATATCCAAAAGCATGGCGTCGATGGTTGTTTGTGAAAACGACGGCAAATGTTGCATTTCCGACCGGCAGTAAAAAGCATAATTTGCATATGTCAAAAAATCGGTTGCGTTCACGTTCGTTCGACAGCTTTGTGTAACAATTTTCTCGAAATACTGCGGTGTTTGGCTGGCTTCGTTTTGGCGAAATCGTCCTTTCGCCTGATATTTATCCGACCATACGGACAAGACAGAAACCTTTCAAAAGGAGCACATTTTTTTAACTCCCACGATATCTGCCTGCCTCGATAATAGGCCATTTCCGAATTACCTTTGGCCTCTTTTTCAAAGCGAGTCCTGGTGCTCATCTTTTCATATGAAAATTAGTTTCCATTCACATTAAAATTTAACTCATTTTCATATGAATGGCAACTAATTTTCATATGAAAAGATAAGCACCAGGACTCGCTTTGAAAAAGAGGCCAAAGGTAATTCGGAAATGGCCTATTCATTCAAACGCGAATATGTAAATATGAACCCCGAGGTTAAATTGTGTTAAGCTCATGAACAATAAAATTGATGCTTAAAAGAGCTGGACGTTTCGGAACGCATTAAAAAGTTGTTTAAACACTTTCGAGAAAGAGTTTTCACCCGTTTAAACTAGTTAAAATGCCGTTTTCTCGAGTCACCTTGGCTTAATCCCCCTTATCGCAAATAAGGTCACATATCCACGACTTCTTCACAGTTGCACTTTGATTAAATACCCTTAAGGAATAGAATGCTAGTTTTATTATCCACCAGCATCTACGAAAGGATTGGTTTTTTTTTCTCTCTCTCTTTTTTTCTTAAGAAAGCGGTCTTAAGATTTGTCTATAAACCTCCTTCGCAACAGCTACGTTCCCGCGCAAAGTTGACAGGTTTATTGCTACGCGCAAGCGGCAAGAAGCCCATAATCACCATGAAGGATAATCTTCCTGTTGTTTACTGCTCTGAACCTGTTCCCCTTGGATCCACGCCTTGTTTTCCTCCAGCTTGATTTTGTGTAACGTAGAGAAAGAGACACAGATCACTGAAAAGCACGGTAAATAGGATAGCCAAATAACATTCTTGGAAATGAATGTAGATTGAAATTGAGTTAACGCAATACGAAAAGTGTTTGTTTTCTTCATTTTTTTTTGTCGTAACTAGCCTTTCACAACCATAATATGAACAGCTCTTGGTACTTTTTTGGACATTTATGGCTGTTTCCCGCCATGTATGATTTTAGATGCTTATTTCAGATTCTGACAGTTGGATGTAAATACGAGCAGTAAAAAAATAATAATTTCTTACAATATTGAAAAAGCGAAAGTTAATGTCTTCGTCGGAAACCAAATACAGCGTTCGTGTTAATAGTTTTTGTTTGTTTGTTTGTTTGTTTTTTTTAAACACGTTTCATTTAATCGGGTGCCAATTGAGTACTGTCTTCTCGTTTCCTCGTTACCTTTGAGAACAATTCTGGAAGCGCACGGGCGTATTTATTTACTGGGATTTCGATAATTCCGTGCTTATCTATAACACTCGGCTTTAATTTAATTTAAAACCTCTGCAGACGATATTGTTGGTTTCGCTTGCCGAAAGTGGAATCTGTTTTATTAAATTAAATGGAATCTGTTTATTAAATTAAAGATCGGGCTTTGAATTAAAAACAGGAGAACTGTTGCTTCCTGAAACCGTCATTCTAATTTTACTGTTAAATATTCTGCTTGATAAAAACACAGTGTCGAAAAGATGCCTCAGATGCATTATGGTTCCGATTGCCGGCTACTTATGAAGACAACTGAAGTGAAAGCAAAAGCCGTAAAATGCAAGGCAAAAGAGTGACCGTTCTTTACCTGAGAATACAGTTCATTTATACAATATGTACAATTGTCCACACTTTCGAGATCCCATTGGGACATGTTTACCACAAATATTGTTAATTTCTCTTGACATAACAGGGCTAACTGCATTTCTAGCCTTGAGATCTTATTTCTTCTGGCCAGAATGCATGGGTACTGTTATGAGCGACGCGGACGCAAGTTATTCCCTATGTTGTGTCCGTGTTTGTCACAGATCCATAGTCGCTCAAGTTGGTCCAAGGAAAGATCATATGACAAACGTGACCTGTTCAGGATTAACTCAAATTCTTTTAGGGCTTTAATAAGCTGGCTGAGGTGCCACGTTTTTAACTGGTGATCAATAAATGATCCTCCTCTGCTCTCAAAGAAACACTTGTTTTTCATTGCTTTCCCCCATGATTATGGCTTGTTCAGAAACACGCAAGCGGATTTACTCCTGAGATTCTTAAGCGGACCTCTGAGAAATCAGCATCACACCGATACTCCATCTTTGAGTGATCTAAATGTTGGTTCATTTCTTCAAAATTTAAGCCTACAAAACACGATTTTCGCCTTAATAAAAGATTTGGATAGTTAATTGTCTGAAAAACCCAGGTCGGAATTTTCATTCATACAAAGCAGGAACATTTTGCTATTGACGCCAACTTCCATATCATCTTGAAATACATTTGTTGAGATTGCTAAAGAGCAGTTCGATAATTTCAACCGAAGTATTTTGTTTCAAATATTCTCTTCTATGTGAGCTCTTTCTGATTTCCGCACTCCAGTTTCTAGATTCCGGATTCCTGGAGTTCAATTTCCGGATTCCGGATTCTAGCTTTCCGGTAAACCCCTCGTGTTCCAACGAACTACTGGACGTGATGGTGAGAGTTTCTTCAAAATATTTAAGCCTTCAAATCACGAATTTCTCCTTTATTACACCCATTTTGAAATCACTGGAGATCCTTGCAATCTGATTGGCTCTCAACAGTGCAATTTATTCCCAAATTGCACCATTTTTTACTCTAAATCGCATCCTTTTCTGTAACTCATAAAAATGAAAATGAAATAATACCAACCTATCAACTTTCATGGATAAACAAATATTAATATTGACAAAAAACTGTGTGATTTCAAAATGGGTGTAATAAAGTGGTAATTGAACTTCGTGTCATGCAGTTTTGGTCTAAAATCATACTTGTGATTTCAAATCGAACTCGCGCTGCGCGCTCGTTCAATTTTGTAATCACGCGTATGATTTCGGACCAAATTGCACTCCACTCAGTTCAATTACCATTATTAATACAAGATTTGGATAGTTAATTGACTGATTCACGAAGAAACCCATCCCTGAAAAGATGTTTCAATGGAATGTTTATCGGAAAATGTGGCCGTGGAATCGAGCTTAGTAATTTCGAGCACAATAACCACCTATTTTCTGGAACTGCCATTCAATTCATTGATGTAAAGGCTTGGAAAATGGCTGAAGGTGGAAATAAACCCGAGCTGTGAAGCAGGTAAGCTGTAGTTATAACAAAATCGTCCCAAGATAGGTCGATTTTGTTATAGGCCTGAAAGTCGCAAATGCTCGTACATGTGTTGATACAAACGCCCATAACTTTTGAAATACTGAAAACGTACAGGGGTTTTTGCATATTTTCGCCGATAAAGGACTACACTTTTCGGCTGTATAGACTATAGTGTTCAACTAGGTCCCAAAGTTTCAAAATTAGCTCCTGACGCAAGGCCATTTCCGGCCATCGTTCGAAGGCGATTGACAGTGTTTAGTAATATGCTTGATTTCGTCTTGAGACATAAAACAAGCGAAAATGTGTTTGTCTCACCGTAAACTACAAAGTTAATAAGAGAAATGACGTAAGATTCATTGCTGGACGATGCGAATCAAAAATTTTACAGCGCTGACCGGGCGAAATATTTTATGGCTTCTAACGCCACCGAAAAACCATTTCGATTCAAACGAAATCTGTTTTTATTCTAACCTTGGTAAAGTCTTTCAGTTACCTGAGTTTCAGGCGAAATTATTTTTGATGCGAAAATGAGTGGGTGGTTTTTACAGAGACAGCCTCTTAATATAACAAGGCTTGTTTTATAATTAGTACAAGGGAAGCAGTTTGGTTTCAACTGGATTTTGTTTTATTTCACATTTGAAACCTCATTTTCATCCAAAGTGCATCGCGCGCCGCAATCGTTAAACCTCGAGTATAACGAATTTACTCAAACTTCACAGGCTTTGTTTCATCTCCTTTTCCAAACGTAATCCGGAACATGGGAATCACGTATTTACTTTTGCGATTGTTCTTCACTAAATTCTGTCGTTCAGAGTGCCAGAGTATCTGGAAAACATGGCAGCCAATACACATCATCGATTTTCAACGAAGTTAAGGTTACAATGAAGCTAACACGCCATGTGGGCGTAAGCCAGGCTTCTACGCTATTTTCGCGAAACAAGTAAGTAGTCGACGGTTGTTTTCCGTTTTTCCTACATTTGTGTCCAACGTTTCTAGCTTTTCAGGCAAACGTACTCTGGAACTGAGAACCAACTCTAGGAACTGAGAACCAACCAAGGAGATATGGTTGGTGTGTTGACGGGCAAAGTTGTGAAGGGGGACGAAGGAATTATAGGGTCATGTTTGGGGGTGTATAAGAATAGGACCCTTTTGTGAAATAATAACTGGTGCTAACAGCAACCGCTATGCACCCGTTTCGAAGAACACATATGGATGTTTAATTCAAGCAGGTGTTAAATATTTCTTATTCAAACAGATCGATAGCTGACGAATTAAAGGTTGGGAAGCCAGTTGAGGCTGAAAGCTTTTCGAGTGTGACAATTTTCTTCAGTGATATTGTAGGCTTCACGAGTGTGGCATCACAGAGTACTCCTATACAGGTAATTAAACCTCCGACTTGTCAGCCATCATTCTGAGGAACACATAACACTTCAGAAAGTAACCTAATGACTCCTTTTATGTTGTTGATCGAGTTATCGATGTTACTTTTCACCTCGGGTATTCTGGAAAAACGCAAGAGTTATGTTGCAGGTAATGAGGGTCTATTAGCAAGAGAAGTCATCACATTGCTGACAACCAAACGTCACAGTCTTACTTGGGTCCTAAGACATAGAGCTCGAACTGAGTGACAGTGCTCAAAGGAGGTTTCCCATAACGAATCCCGTAGCGTACAGTCACCTGTTTATTGTTGCTGAGCCTGTACTAATATTACTTCATTTAGTCTATGGTACTAAACCTGATATTTGGCACTGTGTACGTTTTAAGCGATCTCTGCATCTATTAAAAAATCCTTAAGGTAACCTCACTGTTAATGGTTTTACGTGAAATCTTGAGCTCCTGTGTGAACGTAATAAGAATAAAGGCCAAAACGTGATAAAAAAAACGTTGGAGTAAGTTGTAATTCCCACTTAATTAATCGATTGCAACATTTGGGGCAAAATTGTAAATATCTGAAGCCAAGTAAGTAGAAATTATGAGCAGCAAATTCACTGTTTTTGTCTTCTATGTTATCCAGGTAGTGAAATTGCTGAACGAACTCTACACATGCTTTGACGAAGTGATTGATAACCACGATGTATACAAGGTAGTATACTTCTGTAGTAAGAATAATTGCAGTGTCTTACCCAACCGTTTTACGTCCAAGTTTAAGACTGATCTTATATTCATCTCACTATGGACCAGAACGCAGTTAGTAACTGCTTATCTACAATGATGGCCAAAAATCTTCAGACTATTTCACATGCTCATCACCTGGGGGCTTACAACTAAACTTTAAATTACAACACAGGACTAACACGGACACGGACACAAGTTTTAAGTTAGTTATAATGACAAGAAAAGGAAAAGGAAAAACGGTTTGATTCTCTTATAAAGTGCTGAACATAAGAGAAAATTTCAATGTTTTCACTATTTGTCAGTTCAGGTGAGCCAAAGAGAAAAAGTTTTTGCTTGTCAGAATATCTAAACAATTGATTACAAACAGTACGAGCAGCAGCAGTGAGAGGCAGCATAATTAGGACATTGTAAAAAGAAATGAGTTTTTGCCTCATCATCAAAGCCACAGTACAGAGAGCGCTCTGTGCGCACAGGGAAATAAGTAAAATTTGAGAGGAACGAAGAGTTAATTGAGGTCTCTCACAGACTCTAGGTGGGAGCAAATCCTTAAGACAAGACGGGCTCATTTCTTGAAATAGGATGTTGAATTAGCTATTAACATTGCTAAGGGGGATAGGGGCATGGGGGATGAGGGAGGGGGACAGGGGGTAAGCAAATGACAAGGTAATACCTCCGTATTACCTTGTCATTTGCTTACCCCCCTGTCCCCCTATAAGGGCGAGAATGTATGTGTTTGTGTAGGCTTTTGCTAAGTGTCCTGAAAATGGTAGTCTCCTACGCAGCCGTTCTTTGTCTCGTCACGCAACGCTCCCGTCGCCACAACCGAACCACATTCCTTTCCCGACTATTAGCCAATCAGGATCAGCCTTCCATTTTCTGGAAAGTGTACGCGCCAATTCCTCAGTTCGGCGTACATCCAATCACAGCCTAGTTTATATCGGTGTCCAGCGTGCGCTAACAATGGACTACAGTGGAGTGATAGGAAACGGTTAGCGGTTTGTTTACGTTTTTACTAGGATAGTAGAACTTTACCAGTAATTGCACTTGACTTTGTTTCCGAGTAGACGAGTTTGGTGTTGAGGTTAATCGTGGACCAAATGAATGTGACAATTTTTTTCGGGACTTGTCATATTTTGATTTGGTAATACACTCAACACGAGATTGTAGGCCGCGTGTCTTTGAATCGGAGATAGGAAGCCAGGAACGTAAGTCATAGGCGCCCTAGTCCCGCTTTTAGGAGTCAATAGGAGAAGAAATACGAGCGCTAGCTTTGCCTTTACCAAATTGCAGGGATTTAGATGCTTTCGCTCGGTCAGTCTCTCCATCGGGAATATTTCGTATCTCGTCTGTAGCTCGTAGGAATCGCTTTGCTCTTGGAGGTTCCCTTTTACTGACGACTTCCTCTCTTTCTCGTTGAATTTCTTTTTACGAAGCCCGTTGGAACTTTGTCAACCGCTTGTAGCAAACATTTCTGGGCCAGATTACAGAGTACCCGGCCACATCATTTACAGATAGCGTCCACTGCAAATGAACAATTCGCTGCTGTTTGAAAAACACCTCACATCCACAACGATTGAATGATTTGTTGACAATTGAGTGAACTTTTGCCTGTATCAGTATTTATCGTGATTTGCATTGCCGACGGCGATGATCACGTAAGACACTATGGACAATCTTCTTAGGAATTGTTCCATCCATGACCAGAGTCCGAGACATCGCTGACAGAATGAAAAGCATGCTGTTTCCTCTGACCTCATTGTCATTTTTGTGATACCTGATTGGTTAATTCGTTAGACCGCAAACACAAAGTGTTTGGTTCGGTTTTGTGTGGTTCGGTTTTCAGCAGCCGTTAGTGGCGAGGAGCGTTGCGTGACGAGACAAAGAACGGCTGCGTAGGAGACTATAAAAATGGTGGCAGGCCAGTCATTCACTAATAGGCCATTAAGGAACGCGGATGAGTCATGAAAAAAAACTTGAATGGACGTTCTCTGGCTAAAAATATTAAAAATTGCAAGCTTTCGAACACTAGAACTGTGGTCTTCAACGGGCAAAAAAATGAATGAAGTAAAAAATCGAAGAATATGTGATGAGATAAAAATTATAACAATGGAGTGAAATTAGGGATAAAAAGGTGATTAAGAATATTTGGTAAAAAGTATATTGTCCTGTTAACAGGCCATTGAAAAAGCTCCAACAAGAGTTTCCGATTCCTAAGTCACGACCCCCATTAGCTTCACAACCCGATGTTGTCTACAAAATCCCCTGTGGCAACTGTTCATTGGCGAAACAGGCAGTTCCTTTGCCACAAGGAAAAAAGAACATATTAGGAATACGAAGACAGCGGCGAAAGGCTCCAGAATTGCCAATCATGCTTGGTCTCACAACCACGTTATTGACTTCAACAATGCGTCGATCATTGACAAAGGAGATTTCCGCATCAGGAAATTTCTAGCATCTTGGCACACTTCCATCACGCCTTATGCGGACGATAACTCTTGCCCACTTCCAGGACAATATCGCATACTTTTTTAAAATTCCGAAACTCATTAATAATGCATGAGGTAATTAACCAATTGTGTGGCCTCATTTGGGTCACATGGATGCTCCTTGATACCTGGTAAAGAACAGATCCAAACACGCGTGATTAGATATCCAAACAGGATATCCAAACACGTGTCCTTGGAAATCAATTTCCAAAAGAATGCAGTACTTGAACAAATGTTTATTAACTTCCAGGATTACAGTAATCATTCTTTGCAGTTCAAGACCGCCAGAATATGATCTAAAATCGGTACTTTCGTCTCCCTTTCCAGCTGCCATTGTCTAAAAATGTTCAAAACCAATCTGTTTTGTACTTTGTAGAAGCAGAAACGACCTCATAAGCTGTAATGTGGTCCACAGATAAAGTTTTAGGCGGACGAAAACGACTCGCTCCGTCCTTGATCTCCGCCATCATGTGACACGAAACAAACAACTCCTACAAAATGTACGCAGGGAACGAGTTGTGAAAAAGGCGAAAGAATGTATTCCTTTCTGTTCCTAAAAACAATCGGTGCTAATTATACAGACAATATATTTGCTATATTGCATTGTATTTTTATGCGTGATTGAGAAGCCATATAAACATATAAAGCCATATAAACACGAAACCATAAAAGCACTCCGCCTTCGGCGTCGTGCTTTCATCTGTTTCTCGGTGTTTGGAACCCCTGATGAAACACGAATAGTAATAGTAATAGTAATAGTTTATTTAATGTCGAAGAACGTGGGAAGTGTTTGCACAATCTTCCGAGCCAGAGGCTCATGTTAAAAACGCTCGACAAACTAAAATTACAAAACAAGGTAAATTGTGAATTATGCACATACAAATATAAAAACCTAACTATTAAGTACATCAAGAGAATGTAAAAATGTAAAATTAGAAGATTATATACAGTTCATACACTGGCACCCTGTGAATTTAACACATTTCAGGCGAGCACGAAATTGTGCTAAGGTGGTCGAGGATTTGGCGACATCTGGTAAACGATTCCATATGTGTGCAATCATGTACAAATAGGAGTTGTGCATAACAAGGCTGTTATATTGAGGCTGCACAACATTTAAACCACTGCCTCGTAAATTGTATTTAGTTAATCGAGGTGTAAAAAATTGAGAGATATAATTTGGGCCATCTAGTTTAAAATACTTGAAAAAAAGAATAAGCGATTGTAGTATTCGTCTTTGCTCAAGCGTATCCATAGCCGCCATTGCTAGGCAAAAGTTATAGGTGGCCGAATTACCAAGATTCAGTAATGTCTTGATCGCATAATGATTGGTACGTTCCATGTTATTTTTCAAGGCTTTAGATATGCCCAGAAGTAGTGGGCAACAGTATTCTAAATGCGGCAATACGTAAGCTTTATAAAGAGAAATCATTACGTCTGAAGGAACTAAGCGCTTAATTCTCCGCAGTGCGGCTATCTTAGCATACGCCTTCTCCAGCATGATTGCAACGTGGGCCTTGAAGGACAAATCCCGATCCAGTGTAACGCCAAGAATCTTGAGGATTCGTTCAATTTCAATGGACATGTCCCCAATAAAAAGATTGTATGGGTACTGAGATTTCCCCAGTGACATTGCCTGAGATTTAGCAGTGTTTACTTGCAGGTAATTTACAGTGAACCAGCGGGTTAATCTCTCTATGTCTTGATTCAGTGTAGTTTCGAGTGAAAAGCACGAGTTTTTGATATATTACTTCTTAATCACCTTTTTATCCCTAATTTCACTCATTGTTATCATTTTTTATCTCAACATATATTCTCCGAATTTTTACTTCATTCATTTTTTTGAACGTTGAAGACCACAGTTCTAGTGTTCGAAAGCTTGCAATTTTTTTGAAATATTTTTAGCCAGAGAAAGTTCATTCAAGTTTTTATTACACTCATTTTCATACGAATGGTTGTGCACCAGGCCTCGCTTTGAAAAAGAGACCAAAGCTAATGCGGAAATGGGCTGTTGGAGGTAAGTCTCAAGCTATGACATCGAAATTAAGGTGGAAGAGTACATAATCATTTATGAATCTTCTGCAGGTTGAGACTATTGGTGACGCCTATATGGTAGTGTCAGGACTTCCAGTGCGCAACGGCGACAAGCACGCTGGCGAGATTGCTTCAATGGCGCTAAACTTGCTGAGCTGTGTTAAGGACTTCACCATTCCTCACATGAGACACAAAAAGGTGCAACTGCGGATTGGCATTCATACAGGTATCACAGCTGATCATGAGAGGACATAATGGTTTTGCAGTTTTGTCTGAATATATAAGGCACATGTGGGCGAACTCATAATCAAATCGGGGAAAATAATAAGTTTTTCAGCTGAGTAACCTCTTGTGGAGGTTGAGAAGCCTGTCTATGACTAATTGCTGCTCATACATTTCACGTCACGATTTCTTAAAACAGTAAAACTCCTTAGTTTCAAAACATTTCCTCATGGATCTTCTAGACTGGTAACGGTTACAATGGATTTGGATTAGGAGTATTTATATGAACAGTTAAAAAATAGATTATTGCTGGATTTGAGAGCACGCGAAAAGTACAAAAGCTGTCATAAGTTTAAATAATTAAGTATGAAACAGACTAACTGTCTTGTTAAAAGAACTCGCGAGGCAAATCGTTCTCCGATAAATCTATCGAGATTCAAAGCAATCATACAAAGAGCATATAAAGCATGTTTGTGCCGGCCTAAGCAATTTCGTACAGTTGTGTAGGATCACGTCTGGCACAGATGTGATGTCATCAGCATTCGCTTTTGAGACATTGTTGGCGGTCAGATACTCTTGTCCCCTACGATTCAAAAGGTTTTGAATAACAAGAGCAAGATATGAATTTCTTTGGATTTCTATGTTTGCGTTCAGGTAGCAATAGGAATAAAAGATCGCATACGGTTCTGATGGATCCGTTCGTAGCAAAAAAAGTTGTAATATGCATTATTATATGACTGGCTCTTTCAGCGGTCAAGGTGAATCAACAGGTGAACCCGCGAGGTCAAGACGGAGCCATTTTGACCGCTCGGGTACCCCGTTCGTCCCGCATTTTACTGTATTTTAATAGCGTCCTATAGAGTCATATAATAAATCCTTTATTAAACAATCTTGTTCGGTCAAGATGGCGGGATATTGGCCTCGTTGTTTATGTTTGCGTGTTAATGGACCTCGACTTCGTCTCGGTCCATAAACACGCAAAAAAAGGAACTTGGCCAATATCCCGCCATCTTGACCTCACTCTTGGCCAATAAATAACCCATATGTATTGACACTTAAATTGCCAGCAGTAAGTTGCACTTTCGTTGCTTCTTTAGGCCCTTGTGTGGCAGGAGTAGTAGGACTAAAGATGCCTCGTTACTGCCTGTTTGGGGATACCGTCAATTATGCCTCAAGGATGGAATCAAGCGGCCTTGGTGAGTACGTGAAATGTAAGACAAATAGGTTTTGTAATTTATTAAAAGTAAGTAATAGAGAAGTAATAGTTTAACCTTCATATAAAGTCGAAGTGGTAGTTTTCTCCAATTTTCTCCACCCCGCAAGGGGTGCCTCATCGCGATGTTAAGGGGAACTACAGCCTAAAGCCGGGTTCCAGAGATTTGTTGTAAAGAGCAAGGACGGACAACACTAAAAGACACTAAAAGACCAACATAAGCGTTGGTGAGAACAGGTCTGAATTGGCGAGGCATTGTGTTACTCCCAATCATCACCAAAAGTGTTGTGTAGAACAACCCTGGGCCGCAGAAGCCAAGCCGATGACAAGGTTTAAGGGATAAACAAGCAGGTCCACGAATGAGCGAAAGGATCACGTTGTAATCAGATTACCGGCACCTTGAGTTGTCATTGGGGGTCTAGGCCGACCATGGAGGAGTGAAGACGTGTTTTTCGCCCGCTCCGCTTCGTTTGTATGTCGAAATATATTTATCTTTTTTAGCGTCTCCTTCATTGCATGGCTGAACTGTCCAGCAATTCGAAACGAAAAACTAGAAATAGCAGTGGCTCGGAAACTGTT
The DNA here is from genome assembly GCA_016490735.1 of Pachyseris speciosa. Taxonomy (NCBI): domain Eukaryota; kingdom Metazoa; phylum Cnidaria; class Anthozoa; order Scleractinia; family Pachyseridae; genus Pachyseris; species Pachyseris speciosa. The sequence continues at coordinate 1,329,176 of JAEMWC010000031.1, read as the reverse complement.
TCTCCTGACGGTAAGAGAATCTGCGAAGCAAGCAACACAGAAATCGAATCAAGCGCCAAAGGTAACGGCGTGAACTCCACTTTGCCCATGACGGAAATTATTGCTCAGCAACTTCAACAAATTCTAGAGAGGCTTACAAGCGTGGAAGGCAAATTAGATGGGGTATTCGAGAAAGTGCAACGCTTAGAAACAGCTTTGAATGGCGTCCAAGCAGATATAATTACGTTACAAAGCAAGACAACTCTATTGAATAAAGCGACTGATGACATGGACGCAGGACTCAATAACTTAAACACTGAAATACAAGCGTTACGAGAAAAGATTGGTGAGAACGAGAAAGAGATCAAACTGTCAAATGATCGCTGTCTTTATCAAGAAGTATACAACAGAAGGGAGAATTTGCGGTTCCTGGGCATCCCCGAATCGACCGGCACTGAAGAAGACACTAGTAAAGTTATTTATCAGTTTCTAGAGAGGGAGCTAGAACTCGATGGCGCAAGGGACATAGAGTTTCAGCGCGTGCATCGAATTGGTAAGAAGAAAACTGGTGTAAACAGACCGATTATCGCGCGATTTTTAAGATTTCCCGACCGGGAACGTACACTCAGGAGAGCACTCGAAGTCAAAGATGATATTGAGGTGAGAGTATTCTCAGATTTGCCAAGAGAAATTCAGGAAAGACGCAAGAAGCAATGGCCAAAATTGAAAAAGGCAAGAGAAGAAGGAAAATTTGCGTCATTTGACAAGAAGGAACCCGACAAGCTATATATTGATGGACATTTTATTCCTATCTAATGTAATGTAATGCCGTGCTTAAAATCTATTTTAGAGTTAAAAATTATAGACGCTATAGGAACGTTTTTCTTTTTCACTTTATATTTCGTATTCAAATTTAGGAGTAGGTAAAGTTCCAAATCCCATGGGCTGCACGTCGGATAAAGTTATCCGCAGTCTTTATAATTTCCTATTGTGTTTTAGTGTTAAGTGCATTGTATGTTTGTACTACAAGGGACCTTTTTACAAATTCAAGTCATTTCATCTATTCTTATTTACGCGCAGTATTTTTTTCTTCAGTGCAAATAATATCTTGCATGGCTAGTAAAATAATAAACTATTTTCTCATTCGAAAAGGAATATGCTGATTTCAAATTGCTGTCGCTAAATGTTCGAGGGATTCGTTCTGCAAAGAAAAGAAAAGCCCTCTTCATGTGGTTAAACGAGCGGAAATATGACATCGTTTTTCTTCAAGAAACATATTCCACCGTGGAAGTTGAAGAAATCTGGAGGACACAATGGCAAGGTAAGCTTTTTTTTCACACGGTACTAATCATAGCTGTGGAGTAATGGTTCTAATAAGAAGCGACTTAGATTTTAACTTAAAATCTGTCGAAGTGGATGTTCAAGGTCGCTACGTCGTAATAGAAGCTGATGTGCAAGGCTCAAATTTTTTGTTTGTAAATACTTATGCGCCTAATAAGGTGCAAGAACAATGTCACTTTTTTGACAATCTAAATAAGATTATTGAAAATTTCGTCGTCGACAAAGAACAAAAGATAGTTATAGGAGGAGACTTAAACGTCGCGCTTGATTCCGACCTCGACTGCTCTGGTGGCAACCCTTTTAAAAAAGATTCAGTTAAAAATATCCAAGATTTATGCCTAGACTACGATTTGGTAGATATATGGAGAATAAGAAATCCTGATACTAAACGTTTCACTTGGAGGCAAAAAAAGCCATTAATTCAGAGAAGACTAGATTATTGGCTAATAAGTGATGTCTGTCAAGAGGATATCGAAAAGACTGACATTATCTCGTCGATCAATTCCGACCATTCGGCAATTATTCTCCATTTTAATAACATAGACAGGCAGAAGCATGGTCCTTCGTTCTGGAAATTCAACGCCAGCTTAGCAGAAGATGCCCATTTTGTCACACTCTTAAATGAAACCATGCCAACATGGTTAGACGAGTTTAAGGAAGTTACCGATAAAAGAATATTATGGGATTTAATTAAATACAGAATACGCCAGTTCTCGATTAAGTTTGGCAAAGAAAGGGCTCGCAAAAGAAGGGAAAAGATTACTGACATTGAGGCCTCTATGAAGACTTGTGAGGAAAACTGTGAGAGATGTCCCTCCCAGAAAACCTTGAACGATTAGAAATCTTAAAATTAGAGTATAACAATATCTATGAAAATTTAGCTCAAGGCGCAATTGTTCGATCTAAGGCAACTTGGTATGAAAAGGGAGAAAAGAGTAATAAGTATTTCTTAAATTTAGAGTCCCACAAAAAAGCTAAAAGCTCTGTGCGCAAGGTGTTCAATGAGGACGGTATTTTAATTACTGATCCTAAAAAAATATTGCAAGAGATTGAAAAGTTTTACTCAGACCTGTATAAGACTGACTCTCTAACACCCTCTGAGAATGTGCTAAACTTTTATCTAGACAATCCAGAAATGCCAAGACTCACTGAAGTCGACGCTAAAACTTGCGAAGGCAAATTAACGACTGAGGAATGCCTTAAGAGTCTTCAATTATTTGAAAATAACAAGTCGCCAGGAGACGATGGCCTAACGGCAGAATTTTATAAGGTTTTTTGGAATATTGTAGGTAATTTAATGGTGGAGAGTCTAAATTACTCATATGATCATGGAGAATTGTCGAACTCGCAGAAGCGAGCTATCATCACACTCATTGAAAAAAAAGATAAAGATAGGAGGGATATAGCTAACTGGAGACCAATATCGCTTATTAATGTTGATGTAAAAATTGGCTCAAAAGCCATTGCTAAAAGACTTGAGGCTGTTCTGCCCAGCATTATCCATCATAATCAATGTGCATATGTCAAAGATAGAACTGTTTGTGACGCTGTAAGATCTATCGAGGATATTTTGGATTACACGAAAAAATATCAAGTAGAAGGAAGACTGATCTCTATTGATTTCAAGAAAGCTTTTGACTCTGTAAGTAGAGATTTCCTGTTTCGAACTCTGTCTGCTTTTCATTTTGGACCTTCGTTTATACAATGGATTCACACATTTTACAACAATATATCAAGCTGTGTTTTGAATAACGGTTTTTCTACTGCCCCATTTGAAGTTCAGCGGGGGGTAAGGCAGGGAGATCCGCTATCCTCCTATCTGTTCATCATTGTCTTGGAAATTTTGACTATTAGTATACGCAGCAACAAAAATGTTCAGGGTATTTTGGTGGACGGAGAAGAAATTAAATTGGAACTTTTCGCTGATGATTTGACCGCCTTTGTGTTAAACGATTATTCTTTATTGAAGTTCTTCGAGCTTTTAGAAAGTTTTGGAGAGTGTTCGGGTCTTAAGATAAATCATGAGAAGTCAGAAATTATGTTACTTGGAGATTGCGCCCACTCATCACTCAATCACAACCTTTTTAAAAGCATAAAAATAAAAACACATGTTAAAATTCTAGGGATTTATTTCTCATATGACTATCGCATCAAACAAAAGTTGAACTTTGACGAATTGATTAATTCTATTAAGGATAAATTAAGGATATGGAGGTGGAGAGACCTCACTCTTATCGGCAGAATTCAAATTGTTAAGACATTCATCATTCCAATATTCTTATATCGTGCAAGCATGATCTGCTTAGATAAACATTTTTTGAACGAGGCCAATAAAATTATCTTTGATTTCATTTGGAAGGGAAAAGACAAAATCAAGCGTCTAGCGCTTATTAGCGATATCGAAGATGGCGGACTTAAAGCTCCACACCTAGACTCCATTATTAAAACTCAGAGAATACTTTGGTGCAAACGACTCGCAAGTGAGCAACCCAGCAACTGGAAAACTATACTTCTGTACTATCTAAAACTCGTTGGCGGTAAATTTATCTTATGTTGTGACTTTGATGTAAAAACCTTGCCCATCAAGCTTCCAACGTTTTATGAAGAATGCCTCAAATACTTCGCAGAGTGCTCTGTAGCAAACAAAGGTAGCGCACAAAACCCCACAGACACGGATCTTTCTAAAATAATTTTATGGAACAATAAAGCTATTTGTATTGATGGTAAGTCTGTATATAACAATAGTTTAGCAAATATAGGTATTCTTAGAATAGGGGACCTGATTTCTGAAGATAAAAAGCTTATCACGAAATACAAGCTACGAGAATTGAATATCTCTCCGTTAGACGCTTTCAAACTTACATGTGTAATTGAAGCTCTTCCAATTCAATGGCGTAATTTCTTAAAAACGTGTAATCCTTCTGTTATTGAGCCCTTTAACTTCCAAAATCAGAGTCAGTTATATTTTAATGATCAAAATGTCTTACTTAGCAAAGCTGTATCGAGGATCATTTATAAGGAAATTCGAAATAGAAACATTACTCCACCTACAGCTCAACTCAAATACAATGCTCAATTTGTATCTGATGAATTAGATTGGAAAAAAATCTACAGTTTGCCACATCGTGTTGCCTTGGACACAAGATCGCGCGAATTTCAATATAAACTCCTCCACAGATGTCTCGCCACGAACGTCCTCCTTAGCAAAATTGGTAAAATTTCATCCCCAGCTTGCTCTTTTTGCGGAGAAGCAGACGAATCGCTCGAGCATATCTTTGTAACGTGTCCTTACACCAAGGAATTCTGGGAAGAGGTTATAAAATGGATGGCCAACCAGAACATTGAAATTGGACCTCTTTCTAATAAGGACATAATGTTTGGTATAATGGAGTGTAAAAAAGATTTGTTTGTGAACCATATTTTGTTGATTGCGAAAAAATATATTTATTCTTGCAGATGTAATAAGACCAAACCATCCATTACAATATTAAACGCTAAGATTAAGATGATTTACCAACTTGAAACGATGGTTGCCAAATCTATTAATAAACTGCCCACCCACCTTAGAAAATGGGGCAATTATATTGAAAATTAATGTAATTATAATTTCGCACTGTGCTCTTTGTTGTCATAATATAAATAAGAATATGTGCAATATCTGTAAAAAGGTCCCCCGTGCATCATATGTGTATGTATCCGTAAGTATTTACAGTGAGTATGTGTAAGAAATTTTGAACATGAAATAAAAAATTGAAAATAAAAAAAAAAAACCCTTGAGTTGTCATTGGAGTGGAAGTCTAGCCTTTTTGGTCTTTGTAGGCTTTGAGAAAGCTTTCGATTCTGTTGAGAGGGCTGTTGTTTTGAAGATCCTGAGGCATTCACAGGAAACCAGAGAACATTGCTACTGTAATTGGTTCCAAGTACAAATGCTACACCAAGTCAAGAAAAGTGATCCATTCCTCAGTTATATGAGCGGTGGTGTGAGGCAAGACGTTTTGCTCAGCCCTCTGCTTTTTCTGACAACGCTGGTATAGCGTAGTGGTTACGAACGGTGGAACGGAGGAAGATGTTACTGCTCAGGTAGCATTTGTCATCTCCCGGAGGACAAAGCTTCACATTTACAGGTCAAATGTGGAGTCCGGCAGTCTTAATATAGGGCTCAAAGACCCGTCGCCTCACCACGACTATTTTAACAACCTTCGCGCGTCCATAAATCGCATCCTGCATATTTGATGCCCCGAAAAAATCTCCAGTGAAGAGCTGTGGCGAAGAATATGAGCGAAAGAGTGAAATCAGACATTAGACAGGTGACTGAAGTTGCGACAGGAATCCTGTTACCAACATGGCAAGACATTGAATGGAACGGAATTCTGAGGAGTTGTGGAGACAAAGTATGACCATATTTCGGATGGGCTGCGATCACTGAAATGGCTTCCTATTAGAGAGAAACTTATTCTAAACTATGCTACTATGATGCAAACTTGTTCCGGACTATCTTGCTTTTATGTTCAAACTACGTTCCCAAGTCTATAATAGACATACTCGATCGTCTGGTGCTTTGGATATACCCTTATGTCGCCTGTCAACAGGGCAGCGCTCTTTTGCTTTCAGAGGAGCCAAACTCTGGAACACTTTGAATGATAATATTAAGTCCTTAAAATGCCCCAAGAATTTTAGGCGTCATTTTGCAAATGTTTTATTAGGTTGATATTCTTGATATATTTTTTGTAATTATAATCTTCTTGTACTTATATCCTTAACTAACTTAAATTTTAAATTTGTAATTTTTAATTCTATTGAGCTGACAAACCCACTTAGGGAGCATCAATAAAGTATGTAGGTATGTATGAGACGTGAGAGCCACAAAAAGTCTTGGAAGAGATGACTGATGATTATTTGACCAGGACGCACTGGAAAGCAGCAGTGGAAGCCCTGTGAATTAGGTCACAGTCACTGTAAATCATAACCTCTTGATTGAGGTAATTACAAATGCTAATAGCCCGGTCGAACTTAAAATTAATAAGTGAACCCTTAAATACCTTTTGTGCCTTTGTTTTGCGAACTCCAATGTAAACGGTCATCGAAATTTGTTGATTCGTAACGAAAGTGTATGAAATACTAATCGTTTATGATGAGTAAACAAATATCGAAAATAGCACAATTTGTCTTTTAGCTCTTCGAATTCATGTCAGTCCAGAATGTAAAGCGGTGCTTGACACACTGGGAGGATTCCACTTAAAGGAGAGAGGCCCAGTCACACTCAAGGTAATATCCAGCTCTTCGGCCTTTTCTTGTTAAACCGGGCAGTTTTTACAAGAAGATAACAAAACAAACACATATAGTCAAATACTTTTTGTCCCCCTCCAACTGGAGGAGTGTATTCAGGAACTTTAATTTCCGATGGCCTTTTTTGGTTTTCAAATTGGCTCTTGGGTTTTGTGAAAGTTTGACAAACGAAATTTCTTGAATTCTGAAGGCATTTTATTATTTGTTATTTTTACTGGATTCTTTTTAGAGTGCGCTCAAGATAAGGTTTAACAATTTGGCTTCATCCGCAACTCTTAACCACTAATTAGTCCGTAGTGTCTGAACTATTGGGTGACAATTGCCGCGCGTCCCCAAGCAAATATTATCTCAGGAGCCTAAGCGTTGAGGGCTTTTATGCTGGCTTTTAATTTGGTATTTCAAATTTACATTAAATTTAAGGTTTATCCGCGGGTGCTGATAACAACACTTGAATTTCATCACGAGCGTTTTGTTGAATGGCTTATTCAACGGATGAAGGAATGGCAGTCCTTTTGCAATTGTACCAGTCCCACCCTCCTCCCGAAAAAAAACAAACAAACAAAAATATTGGTACCAAAACGCCATCTCAACCATCCTACCACCTTCTTTTGAAATTTACAGCCCGTTAATTTGACCATGAAGAGAAAAGGATAAAATACAGTTGGAGCAACCACTTAGTTAACGAATCAGATTTAAAAAATTGCTGACCTTTATTTTTTCGGACGATTACGATCTAGCCACACAGACATCTACCACTGTAAATGGTTTAAACCATTGAGTTATATCATAACTTGGTGAAGCACGATGTTTCGGGTGAGTGTAGTACTGCGAAGGACTGTTTGAGGTGAAATGGTCTGACGAGACGATGGGCGGATGCTGGCGGCCTCAACATTTTCTAATAACCTGAACAATGGTGCTTCACCAGGCGGAGGACCATATTTATTTATTTAATCCAATTACAATACTATATTACTATAATACTATATATAATACTATATATAATATAATATAATATAATATAATATAATATAATATAATATAATATAATACTATATTTATAATACTATAATTATAATACTATATTACTATAATACTATATATAATACTATATATAATATTACTAATATATAATATATAATTATACTATATATAATATTATAATATTATAATATAATATTATAATATATTACTATATTATAATATATTACTATATATAATATTATATATATATAATATTATATACTATAATACTATATATAATACTTATAATACTAGATTACTACATTATATTATAATCCAATTATATTACAATTTAATCCAAACAGACACTGAGAAAATTTAGTGCTGAACTATAACATCCCAGACTACCCAAACCTTCCCTGGGGTAAATCCGTTCTAATTTTTTGGCAGGGAAAAGGCACAATTGTCAGTTTCTTCCTATGTGGAAAAGAAGGCTTTGACAAGCCCCTTCCCAGCATAAAAGATGCTGCTACCTTAGAGGAGCACGAGTTCAAATAAAGCATCTTAACATTCGCCGATAAATGGTCCCGGTGGAGAGACACAAGCAAGAGTCCTAGGACCTACGCAGTAAACAGATCTGCTTCTTGACGCATTAGATAGACGAATGTGAAGAACTTCTGATTAAAGATCACGTAATTGAAGTAGTCATGATATCTTCTCTAAAATACGAATCCATAGTCTTAGAGCAACTACTCCGGTAATTGAGCATCTTGAGACCATCTTGATGAATAAATCAGCAGTCATTTGAACAGTTTGCAGTCAAATACTACATTTAGAATCCCTCTCCAGATACTATCTCTGATACTCGACCACTTTTTCTGATCCCAAGGGGAGCCCCTAAAGAAATAGTCAACTGTACATATTTGGTTACAATTTCTTTTTGCTGATGTTGCTGCTAAGTGCGGTTGTCAGCCGAGAACATCAAGGTCTATCTAAAGCTTGTTCGATCACGTCACGTTTGGCAACGCCCCGTGACTGTTCCATTCATTGTCTTTTTATTTTTCCATTATTTCACTGTAGAATAGAACTCAAACGTAGGTTAAATTATCATCTCTTAATGGAAAGAAAGACTTCCCAGTATCATAGAGACACTCCCTATAATACCGTTGACCGCAGTAATTGTATTAATAAACTCTCAAAAAGTTCTCCTCTTGGTTACAAAACGATATCTGAAAATTTCAATAAATTGTAATAATGCCCATTTTAAAATAATTCAGTAGAGCAAATAATTGCTAGTTAATTGTGCACAATAACGTTAGAGGCCTTTGAAATATCTCTTGTGTTCTGTTGATGTGATCTAGGACGTCACGATTATAAACGTACCTTTAAATTTTTTTTCAAATAAACTCCTCACAAGCATCATCAGCTAGGTTCCAATTCCATTTTCCTCTCCTTTGTATGCCCCCCTTTATGTAATATATAAAAAACGAGTGCGAGTGTTTCATCAGGGGCTCCAAACACCAAGAAACAGATGAAAGCACGACGCCGAGGGCGGAGTGCTTTTATTGTTCAAATTTTGGCGAGTCGAATACGGCCTACGAAAAAGAGAATTTGGTGAAGAAAGCTATCGCCCGCCAACGAAGCATAAGAGCCAGGAGGCTAAAACTATTTTAACGAAAGTAGTATAGAGAATGGCGGTACTAAACCAGTTTTGCAAAACTGATCTCATACAACGCCACTCTTGATACTATTCCACCACCCGGGAGGGGGGGGGGGTACTAAAAAACTTTATACGGGGAGGCTCCGCCCCGAAGTCCGACCCCTTACCCCTTTATATACCATTTTTGACAGAAAAGGTGACCCTTTCGTATACCTTCCCTCTGAGGGACGCCAAGATGGCGGCCAGAAACGAGTTAAAACACATGTTTCTTACTTTAGCTATGTCAAAGGCTTTGTTCTTTCAAACATTCACATAGACGCTTCTCTTACCATGTTGGCTTTTCAAACCTCACAAACACACGGTGAATCGATGTTTTCACGTAAGTGACATTCTTGTGAGCAGACTTCTTTATGTCACGCACTGTGAAAAGCTCTAAAATTCAAACTGCTCTATTTTCAAAACAAAGCAAGCTGCCGAGCTGAAAACATGCAAGCAGATACATTTCTAAAATGTCTTTAACGTGATGAAGATAAAAATGCAAAAATCTGTTTACTTTGAATTTTAGTTTTTTATGAAAACCTATATACATGTAAATACCTTCGAAGCCATGAAAGCCGTAAAACAATATCCACTTACCGAACCATGCAAACACAGTTTGCCACTCAACTTTCGACACACATCTCGATTGAAAGAAACAATTTTTCCCCCGAGTCGGAATCGAACCGACGTTCCCCAGTTACCGCAAGTCGGACAGGAAACCAGAAGAAGCCAGGAAACACACAAAAATCTCGAAAGAAAAATGTTCCGAGGAATGGCCGACAAGCGATACTACAGTCGAACCCCTATTAAGCGGCCACCCTCGGGAAATGGAAAGTGGCCGACGATGAGGTCTCAACAAGAACCAAACAATGCGGAAAAATGTTAGCCGTTCACGGTAGCTCGAAAATGGTAGTAAATTTTGAGTATGTATTCGGTCGGTTTCTAAAATAAACATGTCATCGCGTAAAGAGAACAATAAACGTGTGTTTAGATTTATTTATCAGTCGTTACTTTCTATTTCGGCCAAACCACGCGTATTTAATTTTGGGTGGCCGCTTAATAGAGGTAAAAAACAATATAAAACCTTCATCGGGACGACCAAAAGGTGGCCGCGGTCGCTTAATAGAGGTGGCCGCTTGATAGGAGTTTTATTTATAGTATTTAACTGAAAATACAGTCGAACCCCTATTAAGCGGGGAGCAGGGTTGGCGCAGTGGTGAGAGCGCTCGCCTTCCACCAATGTGTCCCGGGTTCGATTCCCGGATTCGGCGTGGGCTGAGTTTGTTGGTTCTCTACTCTGCTCCGAGAGGTTTTTCTCCGGGTACTCCGGTTTTCCCCTCTCGCCAAAAACCAACATTTGATTTGATTTGATTTGATTTAGAGTTAATTGGTAAATGAAGAGCTACTATGTAGAGATGTTACCAATAAACCCATTATTATTATTATTATTATTATTATTATTATTATTATTATTATTATTATTATTATTATTATTAAGCGGCCACCTATTAAGCGGCCACCCCTTATTAAGCAGCCAGTTATTCAAGTCTCGAAATTATTTTCAGTTACATACTATAAATAAACCCCTATTGAGCGGCCACCTCTATTAAGCGACCGCGGCCACCTTTTGGTCGTCCCGATGAAGGTTTTATATTGTTTTTTACCTCTATTAAGCGGCCACCCAAAATTAAATACGCGTGGTTTGGCCGAAATAGAAAGTAACGACTGATAAATAAATCTAAACACACGTTTATTGTTCTCTTTACGCGATGACATGTTTATTTTAGAAACCGACCGAATACATACTCAAAATTTACTACCATTTTCGAGCTACCGTGAACGGCTAACATTTTTCCGCATTGTTTGGTTCTTGTTGAGACCTCATCGTCGGATTTCCTTAAAATTGAATTTATGCAATTAATCACTGAATTAATATTACTACTGGTAAATTTTGAATGTAGCTGATTCATGTTGAGACCTTATCTCAGGATTTTCTTGAAATTGGTTTTGTGTGATTTTTAAACGCTTTATTATGTGCAGCAGATGTTGAAAGCCTTTAAGCATACGTACATACATACATACATGCATACATACATACTTTATTAGCATTCCCATTAGGGCTTTTCAATAAAGTACATTATGATAATAAATGAATGAAATTATAAAAAGCGATCATTAAAATAATTATCTAGCATGTGCATTTTCAACTTTGTTTTAAATGATGTTAAAGATAACTGTTTAAAGTCTTTGTCTAAATTGTTCCAGATGTTGACTGCTCTGTAGAGGAAACGTCGCTGGCCAGACTTTGTCTTACTTAGAGGAACATCGAGGGATTCTCTGATTCTAGTGTTATGATAGTGAATAGACTTGCGCTTTCGGAAAGGTTCACACAAGTATGTAGGGGCCAGTCCCTTGATGTACCTAAATGTCATTACTGTGTCTCTGTAGTGAAGATGCTCATTTACTGGTAGCCATTTGATCTCGCGTAACGCAGGTGCTATATGTTCAAATTTCTTGGTTTTCGTGATGATTCTGCACGCGAAGTTCTGAACAGCTTGAAGCTTCTTGATGTTTGCAGCAGTTGTGTTTGACCAAACTGTAGAGCAATAGAACAACTTGCTTAATACTAGGGCAGAGATGATCGTGCGTAGTGTGTTCCTATCGAAACTGTTCTTTACCCTATTTATTTGACAAAGTTTGGCCACGCACGCTGAGGTAATTTGATGGATATGTTGGTCCGTAGGTTAAGTTGTTATCTAGAATTATTCCGAGGTCCTTGGCGCTGAAAACAGGTGTGATCTCTTTCCCCAAGAAAGAGATCGCGATTTCGTTAGGAAGCCCGCGCAGTAGTTGCTGTGTCCCAACCATTAGGAACTTGGTTTTTTTCAGGGTTGATTCAGGAGTACCCAACGACAATTTTTTTATAATTGAACCGTTTTTGGCTAAAATGATTTGTGAGCGTCTGAAAACAGATTTCTGGTTAATTGTTAACTTCCGTAGGAAAAACTTATCCGCTCTTCAGAGCCAGCTAGCAATAAAACTGACATTTGTAGCTGCCAGCCAGGACCCGTCTTACCAGTTTCTTTTTCCCAGCCAGGGAGTATTTTTTAAGTTTATTTTCCCAGCATTTTGGGGAGACGAATCTTTTTGCCAGCAAGGGGATTTTGTTGTCGTTTTTAGTTTTCTTTGTTTTTCTCATTTTTCGCCAGAAAAAACACAGTAATATAGACATCTTGGTTTAGAGAAACCTATTTTTAGTTGTTATTACCATTATAAACAAAGTACCATACTTTTTACTCACCTCGAGATGGAAGAGCCTGATCTCAAGGTGGAAGATAGAGCCTTATATAATGCTTCAAATATTTCCTTGGCTTGCATCTTCGGGCAACCGTTACATTGTCCTGAAAGATGTCGCTGGATTAAGTTCACCTCTGACCATAAACGGTCACAGCTCATTTTTTCCAGCTTTTAATGTTCATACTTCCTTTGTAATCAAAACCAATGAAAAACTATTTTCAAGAAAGATTTCGTGCTGTTGTGATTCCGCGTTTTAATAACTTTCGCGAGAAAGTTTTTAGCCAATGACGAAATACCACATTTGCTGTTAGGTAGAAAATGGAAACGAATCCATATCACAATCCATATAACAATTAAAATTTCACACTACTTGCACCTTTTTATTTTCGGACAATACTATGTCATTTCCGATTTTTAGGTGTTAGGCTGATTTCACTCGATCCTCCTGTTCCTTGCATGTGCCTGAAGAAATGCGACATCCCTTCACCCCGCCAAATCACTTGAAAGATCAATAGGAAGAGCTGCAAAAAAGATGAAATAACTACCTAAGACAAGCATAATAGCCAATCATAATACCGAATCATACACGCAATCAGAAACCATCGCTCTGCAAAACTGAAAACATTCCACCCCTTTCAAATAACTTTGGAGCTTGAAACAGATCACTGCGAAAGCCCGCAGACACACCCGGTATTGCGAACAATTAGTTCGAAAAACCTCACTGCAAAGTGTGCAAGAAACACAAAGTTCGCATCCTTTTCGTGCCGCATCCATTCCGTGAATAGTTTAAGCGCTTGCAACATATCACTGCGAAAGCTAGCAAGCACACCTGCTGGTTTTTTTTCTAATTTGAAGATATTTCTGGTGTTTCTACCAAGTAGTCCGAAAGACCTCACTGCAAAGTGTGCAAGAAAGACAAAGTTTGCGTCCTTTTCGAATAATTTTTGGCGCGTGCAACAAATCACGGCAAAAGCTCGCAAACACACCAGGTATATTTCTACCAAGTAGTTCGAAAGACCTCACTGCAAAGTGTGCAAGAAGGACAAAGTTGGCGTGCTTTTCGAATAATGTTTGGACCTTGCAACAAATCACGGCAAAAGCTTACAAACACACCCGGTATTTCTACCACGTAGTTCGAAAGACCTCACTGCAAAGTGTCCAAGAAAGACAAAGTTGGCGTCCTTTTCGAATAATGTTTGGCGCTTGCAACAAATCACGGCAAAAGCTCGCAAACACACCTGGTATTTCTACCAAGTAGTTCGAAAGACCTCACTGCAAAGTGTGCAAGAAAGACAAAGTTGGCGTCCTTTTCGAATAATGTTTGGCGCTTGCAACAAATCACGGCAAAAGCCCGCAAACACACCCGGTATTTCTACCAAGTAGTTCGAAAGACCTCACTGCAAAGTGTGCAAGAAAGACAAAGTTGGCGTGCTTTTCGAATAATGTTTGGAGCTTGCAACAAATCACGGCAAAAGCTTGCAAACACACCCGGTATTTCTACCAAGTAGTTCGAAAGACCTCACTGCAAAGTGTGCAAGAAAGACATAGTTGGCGTCCTTTTCGAATAATGTTTGGCGCCAAGTAGTTCGAACGACCTCACTGCAAAGTGTGCAAGAAAGACAAAGTTGGCGTCCTTTTCGAATAATGTTTGGCGCTTGCAACAAATCACGGCAAAAGCTCGCAAACACACCCAGTATTTCTACGAAGTAGTTTAGTTGAAAAAGCCCACAGCAAAGTGTGCAAGAAACACAAAGTTCGCACCCTTTCAAAGTTAGACCTAACCACTGAGAATGCTTGCAACGATTTCTGGTATATCTAGCAGGTAGTACAAACACTGTACAAAAGAATTATTATACGATCTCCTGCGGCCTTAATTTTCATTTACGTACGTGCAAAACACTTCACCTGCAGTTATACCATACAAATTCCACCTCTACACACGCGGCGGGAGACTGCTGACATCATTCTGCAGAAGGGTCTTTGACAACTCCATATGGAACCTTCCAGATGTAAACGTTTTCTTGATCCCTTCGTCGACTGTGTTGTTCAAGACTAATTTCATATAATTTATTACTCAAACGACCTATGGGAACATCAAGTCCCGAGCGGCCTAACTGGCTGACTGTACAGTCACTGTGTACTTGAGTCACTTAAAATCAGTCAAGGGAACAGGGGCACCCAACGACAAGTTTCGGTAGATATCTGTTCGGTGGAGGGTAATTCGCCTTGGTTTTCGGCGTCGATTTAAGAGTGCACTCTGATTTTCGTAACTAAAACGTGGCCTAAAAGATTCGCAATTGGGAAATAAAAGCCCCTAAGATTTTCGGAAAGGTCGTAATTGCTGTTTTTGGCAGACAAAAACGTCAGCTACCATTTTCGGAAAGAAAATAGTTCTCTAGAAAGTTTGTCGAAAGTTCATTTCAGCTTGCTTTTTCTCAAAGGAAGATTTTACCCCCTAACATTTTCGGGCAATTAAAATTTCATCTAGGGAATCCGAACAGATGAACTTCTTCTAGCTAATGAAAACATCACCGTTAAACAGACTTCAAACACCATAAGGTATTTAGAAATGCCTTTCTACAGCTTTTGGTTGATTTGGCTCGTTGGGTGCCCCTGAGGGAACGTACGTACAATTCACTTTTCGGTGGCTAAGTGTTCTATACAAAATGTTTTCCTATCAAAGATTGCAACAGAAAAGACTAAAGAAAAAAATAACATGAATTGCTTTATTACTGCACTGCTCTCGGTTTCTGCCACACACTTGAGATAAAGTTCTAAGCTGCGTGCTTTTTGCGCGGCAGCCGGGAAGGATCTCATTCTGGGCTAAATGCCCGGCATTCAGAAATTTCTATAGAGTTTCTACGAAAAACCACATTTCAACCGCCTGAAAGTACTGTATCTTCGTTTAGAATTGTCAAGCGATTAGAGAAAGGAATGTGGCTTCGCGGCTAACCATTGATGCGAGCTTGGGCATGGAAAGAAATCGCCTATCCTCGATATGTCGATACTCCATCGCCGCATTCATTATACTAATTGTTAGGCAGCAAACACATACTTGTAACGTTTCCTGTGCAACCTTAACACTTGGCAGAGTAAAAAAATTGTTCAGATACAGGAAATGGTTTTGCCGACCAACAGTGCCAGCGTAAAACGCTAACAACCCAGGGCCTGTCCATTCTGAGAATAAGCCCGTGGCAGCGGAGTCTGTCTTTTGGTCGAGGGTCGAGGGTCGAGGGTCGAGGGTCGAGGGTCGAGGGTCGAGGGTCGAGGGTCGAGGGTCGAGGGTCGAGGTTCGAGGGTCGAGGGTTCAATGTCGAGGGTCGAGGGTAACAAATTTTTCCAAATATTTATTATTAAAAAAAATATATAGAAAAGACAAGAAATTGGAAAAATAGAAATTAAATTAAAGGAGAATTAAAGAAGAATCTAAGCGTTTCCAAAAAGCGAGTCGCGCGTAGACGTTAGATCTTTTTGTAAGTGGACAGCCTAGGGGGTGGGGGATGAAATAATGAATAGCCCGTGCCGTGCCCCATGTAATCCCAATTTGGCTTTAGAAACGTCGCTGATTTCATTTGTGTTTCACAAGATTTCATTTGTGCATCACATCGGGGGATACTTCCCTATAGGGCCTATACGGATAAGGTATGACTTTTGATTCCGATGTCCCGAAACGGGTATATAAGTTCAAGCGCACCTGTACTTATCAGGATCTTTGGCAGGTTAGGGATTTGTTCGCTTTCAGTTAACGTTCTTCCTACAATCTTAAAAAAGAGCGCGTTGGTATTTACTGTTATTTTTTTGTTCGAAACAGGGTAAGGGTTTCAAACTTGCAGTAGTACCCCCATACCCAAACATCGGTCAGTTACACCCGGGGCACTGCATAGCTTGTTTTATAACATAGGGTGCCTGTCAAGGAAAATCTTTTGTTCTCTTAACATGTCCAAATTCCACACAAAATTTCTTGGCCAGAATAGTCCGCTTTTATTAAATATTTTGTATTTTTCTCAAAGAAAATGTCTACAAGCCACGCTGCCCAGTAGCCACCATCAGTTCCATTTCTCATGATATTTTCGCAAAATGCCCTGAGCCAGTTTAATAACAATGACTGCTTTGACTTGCCATTACGCAACAAGTGATTGGCTGCGGCAAAAATAGAATACCTGGTCGCGATTTCCGGTACGGTGATCAACTTCTTTGAAACAACGTCAAATCGATATTTGCCGGCGCTTTTCTCGTAAAATTGCAAATTGCGATTTTTTTCGATTCTTTGTGAAAGACTATGGATTCCCCTAAATCGTTCGCTGATGTGATAAGAGGGAAAAAATCAAACAGTTGGTGGAGGAGGTACCAGGCAGAGGACGAGGAGGAGGCGATGTTAATTGCCATTGAAAAATCTCGCACGAGATCCGGACATTTACGCAAGTAAATGTCCGGATCTCGTGCGAGAACGCTTGAGAAGAATTTAAGTCGCGGCTGCACGAACGTTTTTTTGAATTGCGATGGTTTTTTTTTAACATTGTCGTGTTGTCAGCGCGCGGTTATAATCGCATGCGTAACCACCCGCGTGCAAGTGGTGCAATGGCGACAGCTAAAAATATCGTACACAACAAACCGCAAGAAATTTAATGAGTTGAATTTTTCACGACAAAATCACGGAATTTGTCACTCCTATAGCCACCCCGCGTGCCGGCTACGCGACAATTAAAAAAAAAACCGCATCACCATCGCAAAGCAAATCCTCGCTCGTCTAGTCATGGCTTTATTTCTCGCGGACGACAAAAACCAAACTTGTCTTGCTCGTAATTTTTTTGTTACATAGTTATACGCACGTTTGTTTACAAATTCGTTTCAACTGAGAAAAGTTTTAATCAGCTTGCGCGAACCCGAACGGTGTCACTTATATACATGTCTTGTGCTATTGTCATGGAGAAATTCATGTGATTTGTAATGATTTCGTATCTACTCTTGCGGAAAATGGCGTCATTTCCGTTCTTTGTAATCTCACAAGACCTACAGGGGGCTTCCACGTGACGTCAAAAAGAACTAAAATTTAAAAAAAAACCCAGACTTTTGCACTTTTATCTTCATTACGTAAAAGAAATTTTAGAAATGTATCTGCTTGCATGTTTTCAGCTCGGCACCTTGCTCTCTTTTGAAAATAGAGCAGTTTGAATTTAAGAGTTTTTCACAGTGCGTGACATAAAGATTTCTGCTCACAAGCAAGTCACTTACATGAAAACATCGATTCACCGTGTGTTTTTGAGGTTGAAAGCCCAACATGGTAAGAGAAGCGTCTATGTGCATGATTGAAAGCTCAACAGAGAGAACAAAGCCTTTGAGATAGACTCGAGTAAGCTTTAACTCGTTTCCGGCCGCCATCTTGGGGTTCTTCAGAGGAACGCCAAGATGGCGTTTCCATACAAAACACTATAATTTTGAGTGGTACATTTTGCCGAATAACTCGAGTACGGGATATCGCACGGCCCTGAGACTTTGGCATGTTGTTTATTTATTACTCTTCTATAATACCACAATTTCTTGACTTTGTGTATTGAATGAATGATGATTTTATTTTTTTACTTGCGTGACTGAAAACGCTCTATACCGATTTTGTAAAGGCTATATAGAGGTTCAAATCTGAAATCTACTTTGGGTAGGCACGTGCTTTAAAGAATTAACCGAGGAATCGCGATTTTTCGAAGCCGCAAATTTTTCGAAATCTCCCTTGGATTTGCTCGATCGGACATTGCAACTTTACCCTACTGCAAGTTTGAAACCCCTACCCTGTTTCGAACAAAAAAATAACAGTAAATACCAACGCGCTCTTTTTTAAGATTGTAGGAAGAACGTTAACTGAAAGCGAACAAATCCCTAACCTGTCAAAGATCCTGATAAGTACAGGTGCGCTTGAACTTATATACCCGTTTCGGGAAATCGGAATCAAAAGTCATACCTTATCCGTATAGGCCCTATAGGGAAGTATCCCCCGATGTGATGCACAAATGAAATCTTGTGAAACACAAATGAAATCAGCGACGTTTCTAAAGCCAAATTGGGATTACATGGGGCACGGCACGGGCTATTCATTATTTCATCCCCCACCCCCTAGGCTGTCCACTTACAAAAAGATCTAACGTCTACGCGCGACTCGCTTTTTGGAAACGCTTAGATTCTTCTTCAATTCTCCTTTAATTTAATTTCTATTTTTCCAATTTCTTGTCTTTTCTATTTTTTTTTAATAATAAATATTTGGAAAAATTTGTTACCCTCGACCCTCGACATGGAACCCTCGACCCTCGACATAGAACCCTCGACCCTCGACCCTCGACCAAAAGACAGACTCGAGGGTCGAGGGTCGAGGGTTCTATGTCGAGGGTCGAGGGTTCCATGTCGAGGGTCGAGGGTAACAAATTTTTCCAAATATTTATTATTAAAAAAAAAATAGAAAAGACAAGAAATTGGAAAAAGAGAAATTAAATTAAAAGATAATTGAAGAAGAATCTAAGCGTTTCCAAAAAGCGAGTTGCACGTGGACAGCCTAGCGGGTGGGGGATGAAATAGTGAATAGCCCGTGCCGTGCCCATGTAATCCCAATTTGGCTTTAGAAACGTCGCTGATTTCATTTGTTTCACAAGATTTCATTTGTGCATCACACCGGGGGATACTTCCCTATAGGGCCTATACGGATAAGGTATGGCTTTTGATTCCGATTTCCCGAAACGGGTATATAAGTTCAAGCGCACCTGTACTTATCAGGATCTTTGACAGGTTAGGGATTTGTTCGCTTTCAGTTAACGTTCTTCCTACAATCTTAAAAAAGAGCGCGTTGGTATTTACTGTTATTTTTTTGTTCGAAACAGGGTAGGGGTTTCAAACTTGCAGTAGGGTAAAGTTGCAATGTCCGATCGAGCAAATCCAAGGGAGATTTCGAAAAATTTGCGGCTTCGAAAAATCGCGATTCCTCGGTTAATTCTTTAAAGCACGTGCCTACCCAAAGTAGATTTCAGATTTGAACCTCTATATAGCCTTTACAAAATCGGTATAGAGCGTTTTCAGTCACGCAAGTAAAAAAATAAAATCATCATTCATTCAATACACAAAGTCAAGAAATTGTGGTATTATAGAAGAGTAATAAATAAACAACATGCCAAAGTCTCAGGGCCGTGCGATATCCCGTACTCGAGTTATTCGGCAAAATGTACCACTCAAAATTATAGTGTTTTGTATGGAAACGCCATCTTGGCGTTCCTCTGAAGAACCCCAAGATGGCGGCCGGAAACGAGTTAAAGCTTACTCGAGTCTATCTCAAAGGCTTTGTTCTCTCTGTTGAGCTTTCAATCATGCACATAGACGCTTCTCTTACCATGTTGGGCTTTCAACCTCAAAAACACACGGTGAATCGATGTTTTCATGTAAGTGACTTGCTTGTGAGCAGAAATCTTTATGTCACGCACTGTGAAAAACTCTTAAATTCAAACTGCTCTATTTTCAAAAGAGAGCAAGGTGCCGAGCTGAAAACATGCAAGCAGATACATTTCTAAAATTTCTTTTACGTAATGAAGATAAAAGTGCAAAAGTCTGGGTTTTTTTCACAGGGTGCAGAGGAGTTCTGTTCGATCGTACACGACAAAGTCCCACCTTGTTAATTCCAAAATATGTTTACTTTGTACGATAAAGATTGTCGAAATGAAATCCTTCCGATTTGTGAATGTTTTCTGCTTCCATATCCTTCTATATCCCCCGATCTTGTCTCTCTCGTATGGCTTTCCGCCATGTTTACTTGCATATACCGCGTCGAACTGACGCTGGCCGCGGGCGCATATGGTCTTTGCCCGAAGGGCAACGAATAAGCTTCGGAAATCGGAAAGCGAAGCTATCCGAACGAGGCACGAAGTGCCGAGTAAAAGAAGAGTAAAGGGAGGAAACAAGCGTCATGTGACTAGTTCGATGTGAACCGCAATAACTGGTGACGGAAGTGGGCAGTGACCGGAAACGGGAGAGTAATCTCCCGTTGGGGAAGGATAAAAACATAGCAAGTTTGTCTTTCAAAAGGCCAGCTCCACTCAAGGAAAACCCACCGGAAGCAAAAAAAAATCGAAACCGTCCACCAGGGAAACACAAATTGAGATAGACGGACTGGATAGCCAGCAAATACTAACAACACGTTTATTCTACGAGGTCACAACATATAAAACAATAGCTAACTAATAATTAGAACAATTCTCACGCTTCGACAATTCTCAGCAAACCTTCGAGCATCAAAGTCTCCTCCTTTTCTGAAAACGTCCGACGCATGTGTTGAATGTTCACTTGTCTATGACATGATCTCGAATATAGTGGTCTTCTCTATCACCGAAGCCCGGGCACCGAAGTCACGGCTAATTGCACGCTGACGAATCCGACAAACAAACTGATCAACGGTTTCACTGATTTCCTGTGCAATCTGCAGAAACATGTGCCTCTCAAACGAAACGTTTGCCTTTGGAACGAAGTAGTCATCAAGTGTCTGCGAAACCAGTGCTTCTAACGAACCGACACCTAGGGAAACAGAAATTCTTCCAACACCTCCCGACTCGCTGGCTGAACCACTAGCGTTAGCTCCGCTCATCTCGCGCCGCTTATAAACCGCCGTCGAAAAGAGAAAAATCGACAAATACCTCCACGAAACCGCGAGTGAAAAAGAACGATCCTTGTCGCTTACTGTAGAACTCCGAAACACAAATAGAGACCGCCAACGAGTACTTCCAACACGTTTATTCTTCGAGGTCACAACACACTATACGTCATTTCCGTCACCAGTTGTTGCGGTGCACATTGAACGAAAGCGGTGTGATGAGGCCGTAAATCTCCTTTGCCAAAAATATTAGTTTTCCGACCGTTTCAACAGAATTCTCGTCCAATTTGGCCAAAAAGTGAAAATTGCAAACCATATACGAAAAATGAGGCCTTTTCATTGAATTTCGTGTTAGCTACAGGGAATCGAAAAATTGAGCCTAAATCGGTTTCCTCCCTTTCCTCTTCTTGTACTGTAAGCCAACCTTTTGTAACCGTGCGCGCCCACAGTACTTTTGTCCGCGGTACATGCAAATAAACATTGCTGAAACCGTACCAGAAAGAGACAAGATCGGGGATATAGAAGGATATGGAAGCAGAAAACATTCACAATCAGAAGGATTTCATTTCGACAATCTTTATCGTACAAAGTAAACATATTTTGGAATTAACAAGGTGAGACTTTGTCGTGTACGATCGAACAGAACTCCTCTGCACCCTGTGTTTTTTTTTTAATTTTAGTTCTTTTTGACGTCACGTGGAAGCCCCTGTAGGTCTTGTGAGATTACAAAGAACGGAAATGACGCCATTTTCCGCAAGAGTAGATACGAAATCATTACAAATCACATGAATTTCTCCATGACAATAGCACAAGACATGTATATAAGTGACACCGTTCGGGTTCGCGCAAGCTGATTAAAACTTTTCTCAGTTGAAACGAATTTGTAAACAAACGTGCGTATAACTATGTAACAAAAAAATTACGAGCAAGACAAGTTTGGTTTTTGTCGTCCGCGAGAAATAAAGCCATGACTAGACGAGCGAGGATTTGCTTTGCGATGGTGATGCGGTTTTTTTTTTAATTGTCGCGTAGCCGGCACGCGGGGTGGCTATAGGAGTGACAAATTCCGTGATTTTGTCGTGAAAAATTCAACTCATTAAATTTCTTGCGGTTTGTTGTGTACGATATTTTTAGCTGTCGCCATTGCATCTCTTGCACGCGGGTGGTTACACATGCGATTATAACCGCGCGCTGACAACACGACAATGTTAAAAAAAACCATCGCAATTCAAAAAAACGTTCGTGCAGCCGCGACTTAAATTCTTCTCAAGCGTTCTCGCACGAGATCCGGACATTTACTTGCGTAAATGTCCGGATCTCGTGCGAGATTTTTCAATGGCAATTAACATCGCCTCCTCCTCGTCCTCTGCCTGGTACCTCCTCCACCAACTGTTTGATTTTTTCCCTCTTATCACATCAGCGAACGATTTAGGGGAATCCATAGTCTTTCACAAAGAATCGAAAAAAATCGCAATTTGCAATTTTACGAGAAAAGCGCCGGCAAATATCGATTTGACGTTGTTTCAAAGAAGTTGATCACCGTACCGGAAATCGCGACCAGGTATTCTATTTTTGCCGCAGCCAATCACTTGTTGCGTAATGGCAAGTCAAAGCAGTCATTGTTATTAAACTGGCTCAGGGCATTTTGCGAAAATATCATGAGAAATGGAACTGATGGTGGCTACTGGGCAGCGTGGCTTGTAGACATTTTCTTTGAGAAAAATACAAAATATTTAATAAAAGCGGACTATTCTGGCCAAGAAATTTTGTGTGGAATTTGGACATGTTAAGAGAACAAAAGATTTCCTTGACAGGCACCCTATGTTATAAAACAAGCTATGCAGTGCCCCGGGTGTAACTGACCGATGTTTGGGTATGGGGGTACTACTGCAAGTTTGAAACCCTTACCCTGTTTCGAACAAAAAAATAACAGTAAATACCAACGCGCTCTTTTTTAAGATTGTAGGAAGAACGTTAACTGAAAGCGAACAAATCCCTAACCTGCCAAAGATCCTGATAAGTACAGGTGCGCTTGAACTTATATACCCGTTTCGGGACATCGGAATCAAAAGCCATACCTTATCCGTATAGGCCCTATAGGGAAGTATCCCCCGATGTGATGCACAAATGAAATCTTGTGAAACACAAATGAAATCAGCGACGTTTCTAAAGCCAAATTGGGATTACATGGGGCACGGCACGGGCTATTCATTATTTCATCCCCCACCCCCTAGGCTGTCCACTTACAAAAAGATCTAACGTCTACGCGCGACTCGCTTTTTGGAAACGCTTAGATTCTTCTTCAATTCTCCTTTAATTTAATTTCTATTTTTCCAATTTCTTGTCTTTTCTATATATTTTTTTTAATAATAAATATTTGGAAAAATTTGTTACCCTCGACCCTCGACATTGAACCCTCGACCCTCGACCCTCGACCCTCGACCAAAAGACAGACTCGAGACAACCGCAAGAGTCCGCGCAGGCCTGTCATTTACTTCCTATCAATTTGATGACCCAGTGACGGATGGATGTCAAGGAACAAAGGATTTTCTCGCCTGACAAAATTTTTACATCCTCCAAAGCTAGTCGACGGAATCTTTGAAGTTTCGTTGCGCTTGCAAAATTTTGGTGGGTGCAAAAAATCGTTCGCACTAGAAATGGCTTCGCGTTGACAGATTTTTTGGCAAATCAAACAGGCCCAAAATCAAGGATTTATTCACCGGAAATTCCAGAAAAGGTGAAAAGAACCATTGACTATATTGCCTGGACGTAATGGAGATCACTAGCCAGGTCAAATGTGTATACTACGTTTATTGCGATCTTGAAATGAAGTTATGTGTGTCGTAACGCAATGTATATTGGAAATGAAGGATATTGCAGTCAACAGACAAATAGCGGAAAATATCACTTACTGTACTCCCTTAGGGTGCAGTCGAGCACGCCTCTATTGAAAGTCCATCACGTGCTGCGGATAAAAATATCAGCCTAATCAGTGCAAAGTGACGAAAATTTTCACATAAAAATCAATAAACCAATGATAGGAAATTCAGAAAAAAGCCGTCAAGTATTCATGGGCAAACGCACCGTGAATGTTTGTTTTGGGACCGAAATTCATGTTTGGCAATTCATGAACGGAATTCAAATACCGTAACAGATCAGACCCAGAGTTTTTCCGTCGCTGTCAGTGCCATTACGTATCAGCGTTTTGGCACCACTGACTACATAAATTTTAAAGCACAATTACTCAGAATATTACTTTGGTTAAAAAAAAACCCTCTGGTACCCAGGGTATCATCTAATGTATCAAACGACCGCCTTTCTCAAGTTGTTACTTAAATAGCATTTTCATCACCGTTGCTTGGGCTTCGATGACTGTTTCAAATTCCGCCGGCCAAGCAGATTCTCTCGATGTCAGTCGATGTTGCACGAATAATAATAAAAACTTAGAAAACAGTCGTCCTCACCTACAATTTCTAGTTCAGCTGGAACTATCGAGCCGCCCGGCGGAAGAAGACCCTCACGACCCCTTACCACTTCAGGTTAAAATGGCTCTGCAACACAAAAAATAAGAAAAGAAGTCGATTCTGTAATTTCTTCCCAAACGCGTCAAGGAAGTATTGCGCCAATGATACTTACCAAAAGGCCAATGAAAGTGAACAAGCTTGTTATCCAAAGTTTCAGAAAATCCCGAAAACAAACTCAGCACAGTAAAATGAACACATCAACTTTCAACGGAATGCTTCTTCGGCGGGTAGAATCCACGAAAAATGTCAACGGTCTGTTACCGCTCTTAATGACAGATGAACAAAATAGAGGGCAAATACCGGTAACACAAGCGAACTGTAATGTAATCCGTATAATTACTTGTTAAGTCATCAAGTTTTCAGCACAGATTGACAACTCTTAAAATAAAAAGACCACTCCTATTTTCCTGTCACCAATTAACCGGAAATTTGTTGTGAATTGTTTTGCCAGGATCAGAAATGTAACAAATTTCCCAGCAAGGAATGGAATTGGAAATCAGGCAGCCAGCAAATAAATAAATATTACGCTAAACCAGCAAGCAAAAGGATTGTTCTGAGGGAATGCCAGCCAGGGTTAAAAAGGGTGAAGAGCGGTTATTTTTGAAGAGCGGTTCGTTGGGTACTCCTGTTGATTAATAGTTGATTTTTACAGCACCAAGCAGCCATACGTCTTAAATCTTCTTCAAGAACGCGTTCTGCAGATTCGGCATCTTTGATTGGAAAGGATAGAAGGATCTTAGAGTCGTCTACGTAGGACTCGAGATTGCATACTTGTGGAGCGAGTAGAAGATCACTGATGTAAATACAAAACAAAAATGGTGACAGTATTGCGCCCTGTGGTACGACATAGGTGATAGGGAGGGGTGTAGATGTAGATGTGCCAATACGGACCGCTTGAGTTCTACCCAGACAGGTAACTCTTAAACCATTTCGTGGTTTTGTCGGCGACGACAAGGCGCAGCTTCTGTAATAATATGGAATGGCTAGTAGTATCAGGGCTGACAGTCTCTTATTGTCCATAGCAAGAGATCACTGAGATCACTGATCATAATATTAAGAGTCTCTGTGGAGTGATATTTCCGATTACCACTTTGATGTTTACTAAGGAGGCCGTTACGTTGTAGATAATTGCTGAACTGTTGGAGTGCTACCTTCTCGCAGATCTTTGAAGCAACGGCAAGCATAGAAAGGGGGAATTATTTGATGCCTCCTCGTGACCTCCGTCTTTCAGTAATGGTATGAC
Organism: Pachyseris speciosa; assembly: GCA_016490735.1. NCBI lineage: Eukaryota > Metazoa > Cnidaria > Anthozoa > Scleractinia > Pachyseridae > Pachyseris > Pachyseris speciosa. The sequence goes on along the minus strand of JAEMWC010000031.1, from coordinate 1,303,233 downwards.
CTCAGACACTTTCCAAGAGTTTGGAAATGTTGAAGTTGCGAAAGAACAGTTGATGATGTCTGTCAACGGGCCAAGGATAACGGGGAGGCAGTCTTTGATTATGCGTATGCTGACTTTGTCGGGGCCTGGAGACTTATTAGAAGGCATAGATGATATAATCCGTTCGACTTGCGTACAGGTAACTGGGGTGAAATTAAATAGTTCCTCGGACGAGGTAGTGGTCGTTGGTGGTGAAAATAGGCTTGTATCTGAAATATTGATGTTGTTGTCTATGGCCAACTGTGAAGCAGTATGAGCAGTGTTTCTCCCCACAGAGGCGAAAAGTTGGTTGAAATCATTAGCAACTAGCTCAGTGTCTCTACTATAGACCGGAGTTTCTTTTTCTTTGGATGGAATACAAGTATTAATTATTTTCCATAGAGATCCAGGGTTATCTTTGTGTGATTGGACTTCGGTGCGGATGTAGTCACTCGGCATTCTTAAGAAGTTGTTTTACTGATCTCCGGGCTTCCTTGTAGGCCTTCCAGACGTCTGCGTTTCGGCTTTGTCGACGAAAGAGCTTTTTTTTACTGGTGTTTAATCAGAGGAATCAAAAAGAGGGAGAGAGGATTGATAACTTTGTGAGTGAGCTAAAGAGATTGTCTCTAACATGCGAATTTGGAGACTTACGAGATTCATTAATTAGAGATCGCATTGTTGGTGGAGTATCATCTGATGAATTGAGAGGAGAATTGCTTAAAAAGCCAGATCTCACTCTGCAGAGTGCTCATGATTATTCTAGAACATTTGAGGCAGCTGAACTGCAGAAGTTCAAGTTTAACCTGTCAACGAATGCGAGTACCGAACGTCCACCAGGAATTCATTTCGTAAGAAAATCTAAGGGACAAGACAGAACAACTGCACGCTCTTGTAAGTTCTGTGGTTACAAGCACCCATTTACTCAGCCAAGTAGATGCCCTGCATTTGGAAAAAGGTGCATAAAGTGTAAGAAAGAGGGACACTTTGCACAGGTTTGCAAAGAGAATGTCAAGAAAGACTCACAAGTTGACACAGTGGAACAAGAAGCCTTTGTTGAAGACCTTCTAAACGAGAGTCAGGATGTACACACATATTTTGGATCTGTTGAATTGGAAGTATTTACATACATACATACATACATACTTTATTGTTACCTCCCCAATGGGGCTTTTCAGGAACAATTATTTAAATTACTAAAGTTACTAATAACTACACAATTAAAATAAATTAAATTTAAGAAACATTTACAACATTATCTAAACTTTGTAATCGAGAAAAATGCTAAAAATAAATGAAGTTTAGGAAGTATTTACGAAATTGTCCAAAAGCTTATTCTTTAAGGAGGCTCGAAAGGGTTTCTTACAGCTGATATGCATGTCAAAACAATTCAAGATTAATTTTTTTTGCTGTAAGTCACTTAAACAAATTGTAGGTTATCTTACAACAGGGTTGTTAAAGTTTCAATTGAGACAACTTCTGACGTCATGTGCGTTGCCATGGCAACCATGCCTCTCTAAAGACCTACCCCTAAAAAGTCACTTTTTTAAATTTATCTTTAAAACTAACTCGGTGACCTATATTTTTTATAAGCGTTTTTCAATGTTTGCAATTTTATTCACTTTCTGTGAAAATTTTAGAAAATTCTGTAGTGTGGAAACGGAGATAATTCGAAAAATAGCCTCTTAAGGATTAAAAAACATCTACCCTACAGATTTTTTCTTAAATGCCTAAAATGCTAGATAAAGTTGAATGCTATTTGCATGAAAAATTTCAACATAGGTCACCGAGCAAATTTTTGAGATAAATTGATAATCATTTTGCACCTTTTATTTCCGGTTCGCGCGATTTCGCGCAAATCATTATTTCCGGTCGCGCTCTTCAAGTTACCGCTGACCTTATTCGCGCGAGTTGCGAGACTCATACAGACTCGAAATTCTATCGGACTCCATTGTCTCTCGTCGTGTCTGCTTATCAAGGCAATTAATAGAGGAATTAACAGGCTAAAAGTATATGAAATCAAAGTAAAGAGAAAGATCTTGTCTATTGTTCGTGGAAATACCTTAATATGGAGGAAATTATTCTTCTGTTCAATGAAATTCTCGACGATTTGGTTTGGTGAGGCGAGAAGTTTCGAGACGATTCAGGGAGTGTCATAACTCCATACAGACCGTTTATTCCAAGTTTGAAATTTCTTGAAGAGTACTGAAGGCCAAACCGGAGTCTGCCAACTACTGGATTGTTTTTAACTTTACAGAGCCATTCGGAAGGTAAGTGAGATTTCCGCTGAAGGTGTCAACAACTTCTTGTCGTCGCTCAAGAACTGTTGCTTGTTGCAGGGCTTCGTTCGGTAAAGATGTTTTTCCACGATTCATAATAGTTTCAGCGCTTTGCTCGGGTGGCGGAGAAAACAGAATCCTTCTAAGTGCTTTCACGTCTTCCAATGCGTCATGAGCGGAAAATTCACAATTAAACAGTGCCTTATAAACACAGCCCAATTTGTTGTTTGGCGAAGATTTCAAGGTGTTGTTCAGTTGACTTCGACGGAATTTCAAAACTGAAAGACTTTCACAGAACAATAGTTAAATTTCATGCAGCTGGTTGGAATATCTGCAGCCTCCGTTACGGAGAAGTCTTGAGGTATCAAACACTGAGGAGCTGTGCAGGATTTATGGTATTGTACAGTGCATATCTGATCTCTCTCTCGAGTGCAAACTATTGTTATTTATACAATGCAGGCCTTTTTTGACAAGTTTTCCATTTTCACCAACTTTTTTATAGTGTGAAGTGACTGATTACATTCAATTTCTGTACAGGTATATTTGTCAAGTTTTGAACTTTTTAAACTGCATGTATACTTATTTGAACATTGTAGTTGTTTGAGTTAAAATTGTTTCATATAAAATTAAGCTTACGTGAAGTTGAAGTTCCTTTTGAATGAACTCCTTGCGAAGCAATGTAATATTTACTTGTTAAAATGTAAATAGAAAAGCCGAGCTTCAGTGAAAACTGGATCCTTAAATTCATTGCTTACCGTTTTCATAACTTGTCCAACCCCTTTGCTAACACGTCCATAATTCGTGACCCGACTACATGCTACACGTACTTTCCGACTGTTTTCCTTGCCTGAGTCCTGTGTGTACATGTATTATGAAGGTTGGAACTTTTTTAAATACGTTTATGACATTCAACATCCAATGAATCGAAAGTATTTAAAGCCATGTGTAGTGTAGTGAAATGTAGTGTTGTAAATTTTTACGTACCAAATTCTACCGTCTTGTTTGTTTGTTTTTTTCGAGCTATAAAATCGTTGATCGCGGGTTCTTGAGCATCTTCCTCAAAACGACGCTTCTTTGCTGACCTTTTTGCCTGAGTCATCTTGTTGACGGAAAGTACACTGTTCTCAACGCTCTTTTTAGAAGCAAACTTCCCCTTTTTATTCCGCAAATAGCCGCATTCAGCTTCAGAAGACAGATTTACTTTTTCATTTGAGGCCGCCATTGTTGTTTACAACTCCCACCGCTCGCGCCTCGTAACTTCGCGGGAGGATCGCGCAAGAACACGCACGGGATACATGCATTTGGATCCACTCTTCGCGCGGTCAAAAAACCCTTTCGAGCCTCCTTAAGATACGTTTAAAAACTTGAACCGAACAGCTTGATTTTGAAAAGGGGTCTAGATTGTTCCAAATTCCAATAGTTCTGTAATAAAATGTTCTTTGTCCTGAGGCTGTTTTAAAAAGAGGTATATTAAGCTTTTGGCCACTCCTAGTTGTACGCTTGGTAACTTGCTCGCGGGTAATGAATTTTGACGTCAGATATTTGGGGGCGTGTCCGGAAATGCATTTAAAAGCCATGGTAGCTTGGCGGTAGTATAGTTGGTCCTTAACGGGTAACCAAGACAAACTTTTTAAGTGGGGAGTTACATGATCGTACTTTCTCGCGCCACTGACGATTCGACATGCGAAGTTCTGCACAGCCTGCAATTTCCGTATATTTTTCTCAGTGGTATTTGCCCAGACGTTCGAGCAGTAGTACAACTTACTGAAAACTAACGCGTTTATCACGGTTACCAACGACGTTTTGTCAAGACAGTGTTTGACACGGCTAATTTGCGCGAGGCGTGCGATACATTCCGATACTGTGGTCTTAATATGATCATCAAATGTCAAGTTCGAATCCAAAATCACGCCGAGATCTTTGGCTGATTGTACAGGGGAGATGTCCTTTCCCAACAAAGACAAACGAAACTCATGGAGCTTCGAAGTCATCTGCCGGCTCCCGAAAACAATTAATTTCGTCTTGTCTGGATTTAGTAATAGCCGATTTCTGAAGCACCAGTTGCGCACCCCGAGGAGGTCTTCATTCATCTCCTCAACAATCCGTTGGGTGTCTTGTGAATGAAAAGAAACAAACAATTTTGTATCGTCTACATAGCATTCAGTAGAGCAATTCCGTGGAGCTTCTGGTAGATCATTAACGTATATACTAAATAATAAGGGCCCAGGATGCTACCCTGAGGTACTCCATATTCAATTGGTATTGGATTGGAAACAGTGGAGTGAATTCGTACAACTTGATATCTATTTGTGAGATAGCTGTTAAACCATTGTAGCACACTAGTTGAGGCGCCAACGTCTTGTAGTTTTCGTAACAGTATTTGGTGGTCGACACTATCGAACGCTTTGCTCATATCTAGGAGAACACAGGCAGTTAATTTCTTATTATCTATTCCTTTAAGAAATGCATCAGTCGTGTGAAGTAATGATGTTTCAGTAGAGTGCCATTTTTTGCTTCCGTTTTGTTTTGTCGTCAGCCTCTTCTTTGTTGTCAAATAGGTGACAAACTGATTATACGCGACTCTCTCACAGACCTTTGACAACACAGGTAGTAGCGAAATTGGCCTATTATTGTTAGGAAGTTCGTGATTGCCTTGTTTGGGAATAGGTGTAATTTCGGCTGTTTTCCAGATCCCTGGGAATGTTGAAGATGTAAGAGAAGCATTGATGATTGATGTAACAAAACGGAGTATAATCGGCAGGCAGTCTTTAATGACTCGAGTTGGCACGTTGTCCTCGACCTGTTTACGTTCAACAGAATGAAATGTAAATTGCTCAGATGTCGGAAAACTTCTAGGAGTAAAGATGCTGTTATTCAAGTCGAAGTTGTTCTCTTCAGCCAAAGATTCTATTTTGGAATTGGTTGATTTTCCAACTGACGCAAAAAAATTATTGAAAGTATCCGCCACGATCTTGTCCTCTTTGCTGTAAACTTTAGGGGAGACTGATCTTTTAGGGATGCAGAGCCGGATTGCCTTCCAAATACAATTTGTGTTCCGTGGGTTGTTTTGGATCTGATCTTTGATGAATTCACTCTCCGCTGCTCTGATTGACTTCCTCACTTGGTGTTTAAGGTTTTTATAGGTAGACCAGGCATGTGGATCATTAGTTCTACGAGCTGTTTTGCGCCAGACATTCCTAGATTTCATAAGTTCACGTATCTCCTCCGTTATGCAGGGATTTGGTTTTCCACGGACTTTAATTGATCTAATCGGAGCGTGATGATCGAGAATTTCATTGAACAACAGGTCAAATGCGTGTAATTTGTCATCAACGTCGTCAAATACTTCCACAACAGACCAGGGTGCACCGGACATATCAAGCTGAAAAGCGTCTGGATTGTATGCTTTCTGGATTGTATGCTTTCTGGATTGGTGCTGAGAAGATTACAGTTCAAGTCCCCCATTATGTACACAGGCTTGTCCAGTGATAACGCATAAATCAAAGTTGTTGTTAAATCGTTCTCCCAACAGGTTAGCGGTGTATCCGGAGGTCTATAAACAGTGCAAATAATAATTGACTTTAAATTCCTGACCTGTATTTTCAACCAAAGCTGATGAAAACCGGTGGTTGAAATGTCAGAGATATCACCCATTAGTTCTGTACGATAGGTATTCAAGACGTATGCACAGATCCCGCCACCAGTCTTGTTGCTTCGATCGACCCTGTAGATGTTATAACCAGGCACTTCAATCTCCAAATCAGAAACAGAGGCATCTAGCCAAGATTCAGATATAGTAAACACGTCGAATTTGTTTGATAAAATAGTCTCTTTAACAAGCAAAAAGTGATCCCGGCATTTCAGCGAGCGAACATTAAGGTGAGCAATCTTTACGTTGTTGATGTTTCTGGTATTTGCCTTCACCGAGCAGTTAAAGGAACCATTCGGACCAGGATTGAGTTCTATGTCGAAGATCAGCTTGAGTAGCGGTCGAAAAGTCAATGTAGAGTTACAATACAATGCACATGAACGCTGCGTTCTTCTAACCTTTGCTATCACAAGCAAGCGTTCGGTCCGCCATATTGTTGTTGATTGTCGGATGAAATAGGAATTGGACTTAAAGCTGTTCTTCTCCAGCGAAATTCCAAAAACGTCAGTGGTAGATAAAGGGCAGCTTATAGTGCTATGAACTGGTAATAGAGAGACGTTGATTGTAGCAGTAACAAGGAAGAATATTGCCCCAATGAAGAGAGCACGTTTTGGCGTGGCCATGCTAATATATTCAGATTCAAATCTGACAAATTTCTGACAAATTTTTGACAGAAGAAAGACAAACAAGAGCTTGATTACTGTTAAGATTGCGGGAAGAGATGTTCGGATCAAAGCAGACACTGGTGCAGAAGCTACAGTCATCCCGTACCATTTGTACAAGGAGATTACAAAGAAGCCTCTACAAAAGATCCAACAACCCTTGAAAGGTTGGCTTGCAAAGAAACCCATACATCCAGTAGGCTGTGTATCTCTTCCAACTCAGTACAAGAACCGAAAGCTGAATCTGTTGTATCTTGTTGTAGAAGGAAACTTCACACCATTGCTGAGCTGTGATGCCTGTCTGGATCTGGAAGTGCTTAAATTTATGAATCTTCAACTGATAGATACACCAGAACCATGTGAAGCTAGTCCAGTAACATCAAGTCAAGTTGGAGATGCAAGTAGTTTTAAGAATGACCCAGTGCTGAGTGAATATCAAGACTGTTTTAGTGACGAGCCTGGTAAATTGCCAAACAAAGGCACTTGGAGGTTGACCTCTCAGTTCCCCCAGTGATCCACCCTCCAAGAAAGATACCGGTCGCCCTGCTTGAACCAGCACGAGAAAAGCTCAAAGAGATGGGGGAAGATGGTATTATTGTCAAAGAGGAGGAGCACACATCATGGGTGTCATCTATGGTAGTTATTGACAAGAGAAAAGCAAATGGTAAAGACACTCCTCCATCTAAGGACAATGTTCGAATTTGCATTGATCCAAGGGATCTGAACAAGGCCCTTAAACAACCCCATTATCCAATGGTTACTGTAGAAGAGGTGGCAAATCATCTTTCAGGTGCAAAAATCTTCACATCCCTTGATGCCTGCAGTGGGTACTGGCAACTCCAAGTGGATGATGAGAGTTCCAAGCTCCGCTCCTTGGGGGCGGTACCGATTTACAAGACTCCCTTTTGGGATTTCATCGGCACCTGAAATTTATCAAAGGGAGATGGACAGACTGTTTGAAGGGGTTGCTGTGGAAATTATAGTAGATGATTTCCTGGTACATGTGAAGATCAAAGAGACATTGATCAGACGTTGAGAGCAGTGCTTGACAGAAGCAGAGAAGTTGGTTTGAAATTCAATCCTAAGAGAGTGAAACTCGGAGTCCCATAAGTAAGCTGTGTTGGACACATACTCTCGTCAGAGGGCTGAAACCAGATCCTGAAAAGGTTAGAGCCATTAATGAAATGCCCCACCCACAGACAAGGAAGGTGTTCTCTACTTAGACAAGTTCATTGAGCATAAAGCTGATCTACAGCTTACTCAGAAAGATGCAGCATCTGTGTGGGAGAAACCACAACAAGACGCCTTTGACAGCCTGAAATCTGTCATCACTACTGCACCAAGAAAGAAACAGTGCTAAATGTGGATGCAAGTAGCACTGGACTTGGTGCAGTGATCACGCAAGTAGGTAAACCAATTGCATTCAGCTCAAAAACACTAACTACCAGTGAGAGGAGATATGCCAACATTGAGAGAGAAATGTTAGCTATTGTATGGGGAGCACAGAAATTTCACACTTACGTGTATGGGCGAAGAATCATTGTTGAAACTGACCATAAACCGTTAGAGTCTGTATTCAAGAAACCACTTAATGATGCCCCTCCCAGGCTACAAAGGATGCTTCTAAAACTCACCAAGTATGATCTTGATGTGAAGTACGTTCCTGGAAAGCAGCAAGTCATCTCAGACTGTCTTAGCAGAGCACCTCTCAGTGACACTGAACCAGTCAGCCAACCTGAAGATGTCATTGGAGTTAATCTTGTTGATGAATTAGCATTTGGGAGTAGTACGCTGAAGAGATTTAGACACTTCAAGCGTTGACGAGACCTCCAGAGTAGTGATGGAGTATGTCATGAAAGGCTGGCCAGCTAAAAAAGAAGAAGTTGATGACATTGCCAGGGAGTACTGGGGGCTTCAACGAAGAACTGAGTGATGGAGATGGGCTGCTATTTAAATCTGACATACTTGTTGTCCAAGACCATTGAGAGCTGAAGTGCTTGATGAAATTCATGGAGCACACCTGGGAGAAAACAGACGTCTTTGCTTTGCTAGGGCTATGTTTTCTGGCCATCAATGACTGCTCAAATTAAAGACAAAGTCCGCTCCTGTCCTATTTGTAATGCCTTTCGCAACCAACAGCAGAGAGAGTCATTGCATCCACATGACATCCCAGGATTACCATGGCAAGTTGTTGGGACTGATTTGTTCGAATATGCACGTCACACCTACCTACTGGTGACTGACTTCTATTCAAAGTACTTTGAGATAGAGCCACCAGAAAAGTGCCACCTGTGTTATCAACAACCTTAAGAAGATATTTGCAAGATTTGGAATCCCGGATGAGATCGTGAGTGATAATGGTTCACAGTACAGCAACACCAGAAATCTATTTAACAGTACCCATGAGTTCAAAGAATTTGCCAAAGAGTGGGGATTTCGCCATACTACAAGCTCACCTGGGTACCCACAATCGAATGGTGCAGCAGAGAGGGCAGTGCAGACTGCAAAACGTATCCTGAAGAAGGCTGCAGCAGACCACAAAGACCCATTTGAGGGATTGCTGAAGTATCGCAATACTCCTTTCCAAGATATAGGTGTGTCACCTATTCTGTTACTGATGAGTCGCCGAACACGCACAATGATACCGACTCATCGACGTCTATTGTTACCCCAAGCAGTGGACCCTGACCGAGTTGTGAAAGCACTTCAACTTCGTCAGGACATTTCCAAGAGGATCTATGACAAACAGAGTAGAGACTTGCCTCCACTTGAGGTGGGGGACAAAGTGCGAATTCGTCCAAATCGGGAGCAACAGGGAGCAACCGCCGACCGGTTAGCTCAGTGGTAGAGCACCGGACTAACGTGCGGGAGGTCGCGGGTTCAAACCCGGCCGGACCAACACTCAGGGTCTTTAAATAATTGAGGAGAAAGTGCTGCGTTTGTAATAATATCTGCAAATGGTTAGACTTTCTAGTCTTCTCGGATAAGGACGATTAACCGTAGGCCCCGTCTCACAACTCTTCATAATTGATTCTGTGGGATGTTAAAGAACCCACGCACCGTTCGAAAAGAGTAGGGGACGTAGTCCCCGGTGTGGTGGTCTATCTCTACTAGAATGTGGTTACGGGGAGGGATTTGCAGTTACGGGCCTACAGTAATTGGCGCACGCTGTTGTAGTGTCCCTGCCAGGTCTCTGGCGAGGCTAATAAAAAAATAAGTGTTACCAAGGTCGTAAGATGAACAGGGACGTATCTGCAGAAGAAATAGGAGACAGATTATCTCAGTTCCAAATGATCAATCCATGCATCCACAGCTCCGTGATGCTGTAGCTCCCCAGCTTGACGGTCCCCCCACACGTTCAAATTTGCCTGAAACAGAGGAACGGTCACCCAGAAAAGAAGACGCACCGATGAGAACCACAATGCAAGCACAAAGTTCACCAATTACCACGAGATCTGGGCGACAAGTCAGGAGGCCGGAAAGACTCATTGAATCCTGTTAGAGGAGAGATGTTGTAATCATTACTGACTGGGGACCCACAGGTGTGTGGGTCCCTGACTCTTTTCTAGGGCCACCCTTAACACGGTGGGGGCCGCCATGTTTTGTTTTCGTTTTTAGTCAAAGAACATGTGAGAACATCTGTAGTTACGTTTCTGAGAATTCCTCACTAGCCTTTCCGTTGTTCAGTTCAGTTAACAAGTTTACAACAGCAGGGACGTTTTTAAACACCCACCTATCGTCGCTTATAGACGCACTTCTAACCTTCGCGACGTTTTAGTTAAGGCAAAACTACCTGCTGTCACGGCTTCTAACGGTACTAATTTACCACCAGGCTCTTTCCGCTGTGGACAAGATTGCGCCACTTGTCCTTACCTTAGTAACGGTCTTAATCACTATGCATTTTATTCCACAGGCGTAACCCGTAACATTACTTCACGCATAACCTGTAACACCAGAGGAACGTTTGTGTTAAAAATTTCGAGACAAAGTTGCGTGACTTTTGGTGTTGTCCGAGGGCGTTTTTTGGTTTTGCACGAGAATAGACAGTCATATTAAATGAAAACTGGGAGTTTCAGTCAGTTTCTGGGGTGATTAAGTCTAAAAAACTGATCATTTGGTTCCTGATTTCAACCATGGTCCCGGATTTGGGAAAGTTGCAAAGTTTTCAAAGTATAGGGCCAAGTAGCCCTATAATTGGTAAGCCGGTAGACCCAGAGTTAAATAATAATGAAAACAAGTATGAAACATGAGGTATTCGATTACAAAACTTACTAAATAGAAACTTAGAGGTGGCAGAAAGACCCCACTCTATCTAAAGAAGGTAAGCTGCGACGTTTTCTTATATGGCAAGCCAAATGGTGCAAAAATCAAGCGTGAAAATGACAATCAACATCAACAAACGATATCACATTCTACAGGAAAACTCAGTCAAAATCAATAAGTACGATCACATTTAAGAAAACGCAGTCAACTTCAACAAGTACGATCTCATTCAACTGAACAAAAATTGCGATCACTGTTAACGATCTTGAAATAATATTCACATTCAACGGGATAAATCAATCACTTTCATCGTAAACAAAGTCTATCAAAACTCAATCAACAATGAAAAAAAATTCTGTCAACAAATCCCATGAAACCTTGCAGCTCATATTTCATAAGGCCCAGGGGACTGTAGCTTCCAAAGATCCAAGATGGTGGACAATACATCTTCCTCGATGGATCGATGGAAGGTCGGCACAAAATAACATCGACCTACGGAAGGTCATCTTCGGGTGCTCAACTTCGTACAAATCTTCGTTGACAGTCGGAGATTGCCAAACATCCGCTGGAACGAGTCACGCAACGTAACGAAATTGACGTTCGCTACAATTGACGTTCAATACAGCTGTGCTGGTAACAGATGATTTTCACACGGGCACGGTTTCACACCCGGGGGTAGGGGGGTACTCCCTTACATGGGCTATATAGGTATGCGCGGTCCATAGCCCATATAACAGGGGCGCCCAACGAGCCAAATTAACCAAAAGCTGTAGAAAGGCATTTTTTAAGTGCCTTATGATGTTTGAAGTCTGTTTAAAGTGATGTTTTCATAAGGTAGAAGAAGTTCATCTGTTCGGATTCCCTAGCTGAAATTTTAATTGCCCGAAAATGTTAGGGAACAAAATCTTCCTTTGAGAAAATGCAAGCTGAAATTAACTTTCCACGAGCTAACTATTTTCTTTCCGAAAATGCTAGCTGACGTTTTTGACTGCCAAAAACAGCAATTATCACCTTTCCGAAAACCTCAGGGACTATGATTTCTCTATTTCGAATCTTTTAGGCCACGTTTTAGTTACGAAAATCTGAGTGCATTCTTTAATTGACGCCGAAAGCCAAGGCGAATTGCTCTCTACCGAACAGATATCTACCGAAACTTGTCGTTGGGTGCCCCTGATATAAGGGAGTACCCCCTTTGCAGAAAAGTATCTGTTACCAGCAGAGCTGTATTGATTTTTTTGTAATTGCTTGGCACTTCTAGAAAGGTAGAATATGCTCAAAGATTTACACGAGACTTCACGCTCAGTTTAGATAAAAATCTCAGACTGCCGGGCCGCATTTAGCCTCCATGCCGTGAGTTAAGCCACAAAATTTTTCTTAGTGTCCAGAATATGGCGATTTCATAATATGTCAAGTTTGGAAAATGTTCAGCCGCGAAGCCATCTTCCTTTCCATAATCGCTTGGCAATTCCAGACGGAAGATATAATATTCTTAGGCAGTCGGAATGAGGCATTTCGCAGAAATTTTATAGAGAATTTCTGACTCCCAGGCAGTTAGTTTTATTTGAGACCGTTACCGGCTGCCTGCTACTATATCCACAGCATACAAAGAAAGTATGTCTCAAGCGTGTCCATGCGTAAATAACGAAGATAAGTAGATTTTACATTTCACTTTTCTCATTTTGCTGAATTTCGCTGAATAAAGTAGAATTTCTCAGTGTTTCCTTCACAGCGAACGTCAAATTCATTACGTTGCATGACTCGTTCCAGCGGATGTTTGACTCCGACTGTCAACGAAAGATTTGTACGAAGTTGAGCACCCGAAGATGACCTTCCGTAGGTCGATGTTATTTTGTGCCGACGATTGGGAATGGTTCTTTCACTTTTGGATCTTCCGAATTGACTGCAATGAATAACTGTTAATAATAGTGTCGATAAAGAGAATGTCGCTATGCGTTTGGAACATGCTGTTATGGATTTACAACAAATCTTACCATTAGCACCAGGAGCTTCAGAGTGCCGAATAAAAAAACTTTACTTTTGTTGTCTTTTGAGTGGAACAGGAGACAGCCAATTCAACTCAGTGCACTATCTGGCAATTTATTCCTTGAGACTCCTCCAGTAATTCACACAGGTGATCTGTTGGCAGGTCAAGGTTTGAAATAAGTGAAAAACGTGTTACGCCAGTTCCGTTCGTTCCCTGGGATTTAAATGGAAGCATTTAGCTGACATGTTATTGTTATCGAGGTGGACCATAAGGAGAAGAGTTATAGAGTTTTTTTATTGAGGAAATAACTGGCTTCTCCGTTGTAACAGATGATAAAATTGATTGAATAATTGGAAAGAAAGTTATGAATAATTGGTGATTGAAGTTCTTCAGACACTCTTGTCTTTTATTGTAACAGCACAGTGTAGCATTGCACAGCAATGTTGCACATAACATTGCATTTTTGCTCATTATTAATTTGTTATCCTCAAACCATTGGAAAAGTTTCACTGCTAACAGTTCTTACATATACTTATACTAATACCTGAAATAGCAACATTACAAACCGCTTACTTCTAGTAGCTTGCAATCTTTATAATTCATTCATAAAATATAATAATAATTAGTTATTTTAGTACTGGAGGGCGTCCTTCAATGGGTTCCACTTCTTTTTAAAAGAATTAAGGGTGTTGCTATCCAGAGCTATCTTCTTTTCAATTTTTATGGAGGTTAACAGTAGTTGTATATATAATTACAGCTTAGGTAAGGAGTTCTTTAATTTACAGGCATATATGTAGTGTCTAGCAATAAGTAGTAGGTGGCATAGAAGTAAATTCGATACATTTTCAACTAAACCTAGGCAGAAAGAGGGAGAGAGAAACATGTCTTTCATATCTACAAGTTTTTGGAAATGTTGAAATCCTTAGAAACAAAACGACTTTCCTTAATCTTTCAGACATGTTTCGACGGTACATCCGTCATCGTCAGTGTGACAGTAAAGACAACAATAGTTCGTTACATAGTGTTACGGGAACAAGTGTTCGTTGTAACATTACGCTCTACACAAGAATCTCTATCCTGAGTATATCTTAAATAGCTTAATACACCGCTATATTTCCAAGGCGGTAGAAGATGACTTATCATGACCTGCAACAGGTGTCGAGACAACAGCAGGTCTTAGGTTACTTAAAAACACTATTTTCCCTCCGTACTTCTGGAGGTGGAAGTCTACGAAAAGCTTCCATATACCATGATTGTCGTTATCTAAGTAACCTTGTACCCACTTCATTTTTAGAGATGTGTTCCTTATCATAATACTGAGTTGATCATTTCCGTTCTCTTAATTTTGTCCCCTTTGCTGTTCCAGAGAAAAATCATACAACAGAGTATTAATTTCTTTAAGTGCACCCTGATGCATCGAGAGAGAAGATAGAACATGCACAGTTGGAGATACTGCTAAAGATTTTATAATCGTAATTTTACCTAGAAGAGTTAATCTTCTAGCAGACCAGCTGTTTAGGATGTTTTTTATTCAAAGCGTTTTCTTCTAAAGTCAAAAACAGACTCCTAAGGCGTAGACTTTCCTTTAGCCCATGTTATATGTTTGTTTGAGTTTTTCAATGAGCCGATCCAGAGGGCTTCCGTTTTATCGTAATTAACTTTCAAGTCGGATATAGAGCCAAATGTGTCAAACAAGTATAGAGGTCTTGAAAATGATGATTGTGATCCATCTAAGATCATCTGCGTACTGCGAAATTTTGCATTCGGTACCCAAGATAGTGATTCCATGAACCCCGTTATCATTTCTTACTGTGCTAATATTTCTGCGCATCATCGGGCAGAATGGCCGGACATTTACGCATAATAATGAGCTACCGTGGCGGTCCACTCAAGCATGAACGCTCCTTAAAACCGCTCCAATTAAAGAGAAAAGGGGCGAATTCGGCCAAGTGCACTCACTAAAATCGCCATTTTGAAATACTCATATGCTACTTTCTTAAGATGAAACAGCGGATTTTTGTAGTTTAAGGGGTAATCTACAACGTTATGCAAAAGCTAAGAAAATCCAACCAGAACAACCTCTAGACGTTTTGCTTAGAAAACTTTGTTTTTTTTGCTATTTCTAGTATGGGTTTAACACATCATTAAAACTGATTCACGACAGAATTTTTTGTCGAAATAAGCAACAAACTTCGTATGAACAACGGATTATCGGAGATACATGTCTCCCCTAAACATTGATAGTTTTTTCGTGTAAATTCCAGCACAAAAAGTTGTAGACTTTTGTGCTTGAAAAACCGAAGTTTAAAATTCGCGCGCGTTCAGAGTCAAGTTTTACAGTATAACAATGGCTACCATGAATTAACAATAAGCAGCAAAGCTCTATTGTAATGACGTTGGTTGTGTTCGCTGGATCTCTGCTGGCAGGTTTGGAAGCAAGAACCGGATCGCGTTATGGCGAATTTCTAGTGATTCTTCGTATTGAAGGGGATTTTCATTCCCTTTTTCAAGACGAGACCAATTCTTGACGCTTCCTTGGGCTCTCTACGCTCGTGCGAACGACTGTATTATCCCACAAATCGTCACAAACCCTCGCTCGCGCACAGTTAGTTCGAGAAGTTAAGGCATTTTTGCGGTATACAGGACGCGCATTTACTCTTTGATTACACAATCGTTAATATATTCCTCGTTCGCATAAAGGTGGTTGATAAGTTAACGGTGGTTGATACGTTTAAAGCCTGGTTTTCACTAGCGACGCAAGCACAAGCGCTTGCAAGCATAACTAGCTTATGCCAAGTGAAAACGAACATTACGCAAGTGAACGCAAGCATAAGCGCAAGCACAAGAAAAAGGAAAATTTTTTATCCTTGCGCTTATGCTTATGCTTATGCTTATGCTTATGCTTACGCTTGCGTTAATCCCGTTTTCACAGTGAAATAAGCGCTCTTGTGCTTGCGCTTGTGCTTGCGCTTGTGCTTGCGTCGCTGATGAAAACCAGGCTTTAAGGCCGAGCATTTTTTTCTTTGTTGCGCGATCGCAACATGCTAACACCCTGTCCCTCTAATTGCAAATAATCAAACAAGGATATTTGGTTATGTTCCTTTACTGAACGAAATCAATCCGAAAGTATAAATTAAATAATTAAACTACCAAACCTTACATCTTTTTGTTTCGTTGGCAGGTATTGCGCGCAAATGTGTGATTTTAGTAAAACAAAAGAGAAAACAATAGCAGGTAGTGTCCATTGTTTGTATTGCCCGCCTACACCATACTAATGAGCATTGCCGCGCGTGCATAGCAACCAATGAAATACGTGCCTCTTGCGCGTCTATGAATAATAACTAATGAATAAAGGGATTAGTTTCTAAAGAAACTGTGGTGCTGCGTCGGTGGGGGAGTGAAACACGAAAATTTGGTTTATCAACGGAGTTCATAATGTAAAATTGACCACCGAACAGGGATTCGATTAGCTGACGTTTCGAGCGTTAGCCCTTCGTCGGAGCGAATCGAGGAATTGTGGGTTGTGTATGGTTTATATACGGAAAATGGAGCTACGCTATTGGTGGTAACATGGTAACGTCAGAAACAGGGATAAATTAATTGAATGAAAAGCGCTCGTTAATAGCGTGGGGTTAGAAGCGCATTCAAAACAACTGAACAACCTGGCACTTTTAAATGCGCGCACTCGCGATGCAAAACTTGTCCTTTCATTCAAAACACTAGCAAAATATCGGGCCCTAAGCGATCTATTAAGATACCTCCGCAAATGTTATGTACATTATGCAAAACGTAATACATGGGGGAAACAGGAAGACGACTAGGTGACAGATTCCGAGAACATCTACGTGATGTTGAGAAAGATGACAAAGATGCATCCAAACCGGTCGGTTGGCATTTTAATCTCCCTAGCCATTCCAAACATCACATGTCGATCTCCGGCCTTTCCCTACATCAAGGTACCACGGAAAGCCGTAAAAATCTCGAGCAAAAGTTGATCTTTCAAATCGGCACTCTTAATCCCCAAATTTTTATGAATAATAACGAGCAATATGACAGTCCTGGGAAGTTTCTTGAACTGTAAGTTAATGTCTCAGGAACAATAGGCATTCCGCTCGATGAAAATGAACAAATATGGGGAAAGAGGGCAGCCCTGTCTCAAACTACGACTTAATGTGAAGACCGCCGAGGCCCAGCCGTTGTTTTGGATACAGCTGCTAATATCGGTGTAGAATAGTTTTATCCACGCAACCATGGATGCTCCAAAGTTATAATATTTTAGGTTTTTCTCAATAAAACTCCACTCTACACTATCAAAGGCTTTCTCGAATTCGGCGAATAATAAAAGGCCAGGAATTGTTCAGTATTTGTGTAATTTATAATGCTATCTATCAGCCTAATGTTCTCTCCGATAAAACGCTTTTTTAGAAAGCCGGTTTGGTCGTAGTTAATAATCTTTGGTAGAACCTTAGGTATTCGACTAGCAATAGATTTGGTCGAAATTTTGTAATCACAGTTTAAAAGGGTAATTGGTCTCCAGTTCTTTAAAAAATTGGCCGGTTTGGTCTTTTTTGGATTAATCCTCTTCTTTGAGTAATTGATAGAAGGCCTTTTGCATATGAACAATTTAATGCGTTTAATAGGTAGAATTCGGCTGGGAGGCCGTCGCTTCAAGGGCTTTTATTTGATTCCATTGATTTCAAACTTTCTAACCATTCAACTTCAGTCATTAGACCTTCATATTCATTTTTTTCCTGTTCATCTAGCATCATAGCGCTTCCTTTTGATCTGGAAAGAAGATGTCCTCGTACATATCAGCTTGTGGACTACAGGAAGAACAGAGTTCAGCGGTAGAAGGATTCTGCCTCTTTCAATATTTCACTGTCTGTCTTAATGACACTATAGTCGGCGAGCTGAAGGCTCTCGATGGTTTTTTTATTGAAGTGTCTTTTTTCCAAATTCAGAAAATGTTTCGTATTTTTTCTCCTTCGTTATACCAGCGAGACTTAGATCTTATAATCGTCCCCTGGATGTTTGGAGATCTCTTCTCTTTGGAGAATGTTAACATCTAATTCATTTAATATGTCTGTTTAGGTAGTGCATGTGTGCGTCATCATGGCTGCCGGTTTTTTAGGCTCTTGTTAGTTTATTTAATTTTGGCTTTCCTAGCCGATAAGTTTCGTCTTTATGCTACTGGAAAGATCTCCAAGGTCAATACCTTTATGACTGGCTATGGTTTCCACTTTGACGGCACTAAATTATTCCACAAATCCGACGAACTCTGTTTCAAGGTTGTTAAATTTAAATCGATCAAGTTTACCTCTCGAACAAGAATACGCCGCGAAAGTTCAGTTTGGATGAAACATGGAATTTTACATCGCCAAACTCCTGAGTAGTGATACCGGAGCCCATCAAACACCGGCACATCGTTCAACTACCTGGGAGCCTTATTTCAAAGAATTAAGGCTACCAACTTCAACTTACCACCACCGGCGCCTTAATTCTTTGAAATAAGGCTCCCAGGTAGTTGAACGATGTGTGCCGGTGTTTGAGTGGGCTCCGGTATCACTACTCAGGAGAAGAAGCAACCCAGGTGGGAAGGAGGGGGGAATAAGCGGGTAAAATCAAGAAAGCAGGGGCTAATCAGTCGGTACGAAGGTGCCGGGTCGGCCTATTATTGTCTCTATGTATGGCCGAAGGAAGAGATGACCAACAAGCGTTAGATGCGTTGATTCAGCGAATGGTCGCGCAGAATCTGAACGTTGATGATGTGGTGGCAAGGGTTCGTGCGGCATTCCAAAACGCGCAGGCAAGACGACCCGCCCCCGTTTCTCCGCGCCCACAACGGCGTCGCGCTCGCCCACGTCGAACGGCGACAAAAGGAAAGGAAGAGGGCGACCACGAGGGTGTGGAGGTTGGAAGGGGAGGGCGTCGTTTCGTTGTATGGAGGTTGAAACCAAACCTCAACGAAGATAAAGCCCCCACCTTCATGGGGAAAATTCGGGAAAGAGCTCGCTCATCCTTTTATCTTCGACACATTTACAGTTATGAACTCCGTAACACCGAAAATGGTGACATAATCGAGCACTTCAAAAATGTGGGTTCTCCTTAGTTTAACTATTTGGCTGATGTTGAACCTTGGCTAAAAATAAAAGAGGAAGGGCGTCTTGGGATGGACAACATTGAAAGACCAACCACAAAATGGCAATTCATTGGTTTCACCACTGTTGATGTGAAAGCTGTATTTGACCGACAAGCGCTTATGGGCACAGGGCCCCTTCCAACTTGGCTGCGTAACCTTGCGCATAACGCCCGTGGGCGCGCAATGGCGGCTTTGGACACCTTTCAAGAAAACCTTTGTCTGTGGCGCTGTATTGTGGTTTCCCAAGGGGCAAGAACAGATCGTTCCACAGCGGTTGCCCGTCAGTTTGCAGCCAGGTTTTTCAACACACCCCATCTTCAAGATTGTCCCAATACATCACTTGATGACCAACCACAAAGGTCGAACAAGGTCGAACAACACTTCAACACAGGAAAACCCTTCAATGAATGGTTGAGTATCCGCGTTTATGAGCCAGAGCGGTTGGAAACAGGCGAAGTTCTTTGGCATCTTAAAATAAATTCACCAGCAAAGGTGAAAAACATTCTCACAATTGGTGTTTTCGATGGACATGCATTCCTCATCAAAGATATCGAAAAGTTGGCGAGACTATACGTATGTATCCATTGCCAAGAAAGATTCACGCTGAATAAAAATCTTCAACGGCACGCACAAAGGTGTTCCCAGGGAGAAACGCAAATTATCTGCCCAAACGAAAAGGTTGAAGCCCCACAGACAGCATTCGAGCAAGTTTTCTTCCCCGATAAGACAGTTTTCACCGCCCCCACCAACTGGGTTGAAAGAGAAGCGCGCTGCCGAAAAATTCACATCCACCACGCAATGTGTGGCGCGGAGGTGAAAGGTGGGTTGCTGGGGCGCCTGTGGATGGTTTTCATCCTGCCTCCAAAACAGTGCTTCAGTATCATGGTTGCTACTTTCATGGGTGTCCAGACTGTTTTCCAGACCGCCACACAACCATTGTGGTTGGAAAGAACAAAAAAAGAGGGCAGCAATTGAAAAAAACTCGCGAAGAGCTTTTCAAAGAGACACAAAAAAGAACAAGAACACTTCGAGAGCTTGGTTACAACGTTGTTGAAGTATTTGCCTGCAAGGTCGGGCGTGATGGGCGCAAACCGAAAACTTTCACGAAAAGTTATCCACACGTAATTTTGTATGATTTTGAATCCTTTGGGGACAGGAATTTCCGCAAAGAACCAACCACCACATTGACGTTGGAAAGCACTCATGTGCCAATCTCCGTCTCAGTTGGCGACACTCTCGAACGCGCGCCTACACACATCTGCGAGAGAGACCTCAAAGAACTCTGTCGCAAGTTTGTCGAAGAGTTGGAACGGCGCGGAAGAAACATCCGGGAAACCGTGCGAGCTGAGTTTGTACCCGATGACCTTCACTTCTTCCCCCCGAAACGACGGGCCAAGATCGAAGAATGGTGCGACCAGGAGCCAGTTCTTGGGTTCAACTCAGGTCGTTACGACCTCAACCTGATCAAAGAGTATTTTGTGGAGAGATTTGTTGAAACCGAGGGAAACCCCAAAGTGGCGAAAAACGCCAACAAGATCATGTTTCTCCTGACGAAAGGGTCTCGATTCTTGGACATCATAAACTATTTGGGGCCAGGAGCCAGCTATGAAAAGTGGATCAAAGCTTATCACTGTGCAGCCGAGAAATCGTGGTTCCCCTACGAATGGTTTGATTCCCCCGATAAACTTGACTTTCCTGGTCTGTCTGATTATCCCGCTTGGTATTCCCGGTTGAAAGAGAAATTTGTGCTTTCACAGGATGAATGGGAAGCATGCAATCACCTGTTCGAAGAAAAGGGAATGAGAACCTTTGCGGACTGGTTGCGTTATTACAACAACCTTGATGTGGAGCCAGGGTTGGAAGCCTTGGAAAAAATGCGGGGGTTTTACATCGCAAAAGGCATCGACATTCTCAAAGACGCCGTCAGTATCCCCGGAGTGTCCATGCATTACCTTCTTCGGGGTTCGGTGGAGCGGAGAGCGGAGCTTTGGACACCTTGCGAAGAAGAGTATGCGATGTTGAAAGGGGCGGTTGTCGGTGGCCCAAGCCACACGTTACCACGAAGCGGGTGTCACCGAAATTCGTTCGCATCAAATCGCCAAACCCAAAACATGTCCAAAAATTCTCGGTTACGACGCCAACGCTCTCTATCTGTCAACAATGCTTCAGGACATGCCTTGTGGGAAAGGGCAGCTTGTGCATTACGCCGAGAATGCCGCCAGCGCAGTGCCAACCTTTACACAAAGGGTCAAACATGGTTCCTGGTTCGGATTCGCTGAAGTAGACATCGAGATCCCCCAACATCTTCACCACAAGTTTGAAGAAATGTGCCCCTTCTTTATCAACAAACAGGTCCGTGAAGAAGCCGTACCAAAGCACATGTTGGACTATCTGAAAAGAACAGGCAGAAACTTTGGAGTTGGAAAAAAGTTGTTGGGGGCCCTCTCCGCGGAAAAGATGTTGGTGTATGCTCCACTACTGCGGTGGTATGTGTCTCAGGGGGCGGTGATTAAAGAAGTACACAGAACAATCGACGAGCGCCGCACCGGAGACATCGAAAAAAGCAAAGCCCTGCTTGCAGAGGTTTTCAAGCTGTTTGGCAACAGTGCTTACGGAAAAATGTTTGAAGCTGTGGAGCGCCAAACGAATGTGGTTTACACGAAAGATCCAACAGGGATCTTGCGTAGCGCCTTTTGCGTAGCGCCTTCTTCTCAGATCTCGACGAAATCGGTGAGGCGTACGAGCTGGAAAGCCGAAAACCGCGGATCACAATCCGAAGACCATTTCAGGTTGGTATCGCAGTGTATCAGCTGGCGAAGTTGCGGATGTTGGAGTTTTATTACGACTTTCTTGACAGGTTTGTAGGCAGGAGCGATTTTGAGCTGATCCAGATGGACACCGACAGCAACTACATGGCGATCAGCGGCGAAACCTTGGAAGATGTTGTGAAGCCCGAAATGCGGGCAGAATTTGAGGCGCACAAAAAAGAGTGGCTGGCTTGGAACAAGTGGAGCGGCCGCACACCAGGGTTGTTCAAACTCGAGTGTGTGGGCCTGCGGATGATCGCGCTTTTCTCGAAATGTTACTTTGTGGAGGAAGAAAATGGCAAAAACAAACTCAGCACGAAAGGAATGTCGAAATCCCAGAACGAAATCACATGGGAACGTTTCAAATCAGCGCTGGAAGGGGTGAAGGACATGGCGACAAACAAAGGTTTCCGTATGGTTGATGGGAGGATGATGACTTACAAGCAGCAAAAGCTGGGGCTGAGCGCATACTACGCCAAACGGTGGGTGCTGCCGGATGGAATTCACACAGAGCCGATTGAGTTTCAGACGGAGGGTGACGAAGCAGATTTGCTTGCTTTTCTGGATCAGGTGTTCGAAGACTAACCTGGGTTGCTCGGGGGTAATTCAGTGTTTTGGGGAAATAACCATCAACTCTTCGTTCACGAAGCTGCGTTTCGGCCCATCGGAAACCCAGTACATAACAGGCTGGTTTGGTTTGATCATAGACCTTTCGAGTGTGAAAGTTTGCAGAGACCAAACAGGGTCTGTGGCCTCTTGCACACCACCCTCCAACTCACCAGGCTGCAACAAGAAGCGAACTTCCACGTCAGCAGGGAGCCTTTTTTCGGTCGCACCAACAGGTCTCAAATACGGAGTTGCTGCTCGTGCGAAAACAGTTCGTTTCCGGATCGCATCTGCGGGTTTCAATCCTATCAACCGCGTGGTTTGTTGGTTGAGCGCCGCAACAACCCTGGGAAGCCTTGCCACCCACACAACAGACCGCACACCCTCGGGCAGCCGCATTTCGACTGCGTATTGGTGTCCGGACAGACAGACACTCAGCAAGAGTGCGGTTGAAGCGTTCCACAATCGCCTGGTCGCGGTGCACTTCCACATGTCCACTGCGAATGCCCGTTTCATGCGCCTCCATTACTCTGGAAACAGCCCCCATGAACTCCCGCCCCGGGGTCCACCTGCAGCAACTTTGGCCACTTGAGAGGCCCGCGCTTGTAAATTTTCTCAATTGCCCGGGCAACTTCGTCAGAATTTTTCGAGGTCAGAGGCTCAGCTGCCTTGAAGCGGCTGGCCACGTCGACCACAGTCATCGCGTATTTGAAAGTTTTGCGTCCCACCTTGTCGTGCGGCATGAAGAGCAGGTCACCTTGGTGCACCGCGTTGGGTGTTGGCACGTCAAACTTCAGCCGATGAACGTGCCGCGGTGCGGGAAGAAAGGTTTGCCAAAGAGCCTGCTTTTGCAACCACTGTTTGGCCACATTTTCCGAAACTTTTGCGGTTTGGGCCAGTTTTTTCACTGCAGCCAACCCTTTCCAATAACCTTTCGGGCTGTAAAAAATTTTTGAAAGGCGTCTTTCCTGCTTCAAGGCAGGAGTTTTTTCCATGGAACATATAAAACAGTGGGAAAGATGGCGAACGCACGCGAATGTTGTGGCGAAAGAATGATTGAGGATTATGTTTCTTTCGAGCTTGTGTGTCGGAGCTGCGGAAAAGTTGAGGAGCTCGCCACCCCAACCAAAACCAGGGAGGAGGTGGGGTGGACAGGCAACCCTGTTTCACGAACCCACCTTCACAAAATTCTTAAGAAACACGGAATATTCGACGCTTTCAAAACCATTTCAGATGGCGGGCGAGAACTCTGCTACCCATTGCAGTGGAAGTTTTTGGGAAATCTTATCCGTGATTTGAGGGAGTTTTCCTCTCCCAAGTCGGTGAATTACGTTTGCTTTCTGTACGATTACTTTCAAGCGGTTCCAGAAGGAGTCTGGCCGCGAAAAAAAGAAATTCTCGCGCACCTCATTCCTGCCGTCGTAAAAATACACCCGGCAACACAGAGCCGAGCGAAAGAAAGGTTTCTTGAATGGTGGTGGGGCTTGTGAATCAAACAACGCGGTCTTCACACCGCGTTCACTCCGCAACGAAATGTTTGGTGTATTTCGCCTGGATTTTTTCGGGGATTTCCATGCAGTGGTCGCTGACGAAGTTGTCAACCATTTTCAGCCTGTCGAGAAAGGTTTTTTCATCGAAAGTCTCACCCCTGAGGTGGAACCGGATTGCGTCCAGGATTTTCTTGTACTCAACCCTGGCGAAGTTGGCCCTTTCAGCTTTTTTGTCGTATTTTTTGAAGCTGGCAACAACTTTGACACTAAGCCCGACCCCAGTCAAAACGCAGATGACGACTGGATTCAGGGTGATACCCCCAGCAACCGCAGACGAGATGACGAACTTCCCCGCAACAACAGTGCAACCCAGATTTTTTCGTTCAAAGGCGCGAAAGAGCTTTTCATAGCCCCAATGTTTTTTGTGATAGAAAGCGTAAAGCTTTTTCAACATTTTGTCAAGAGTCGGGTCGATGTGGTTGAAGTCGAAGAAGAAGAAGGCCGCGGTTTCCTCCTGAGCAACCCCATGGTTATATCAAAGGGTGAAAATTCATGCAAGGAACTCGGCGGCGAGCGTCACTTTGGTGTGCTGGTCAAGGCCAGTAATTTTGAACGACAATGCGGTGGCCCTTGGAAAATACAAATGCGTCCCAAGTGCCCCCAAAGTTACCCACCCAGTCGCCCCTTGGCTGATATTGTGGGATGCAATCTTACTTTCACTCCCTCCCGTGGTGACGTAAACTCTCAAAGAGCCATTTCGGGGCATGGAAGAGCGGTCATAAAAGTGCACATCACAGCGAATCAACTCTCTGAAGAAGGGGGTGTAGGGAGACCAAAACACCGGCATGGAGAAAACATCTTATGTTGCTGAAGTGCCAGTTAGCAGGTCGCTTGCTATCCTGTAAACCAACCCAGGAAAAATCACAGGTTTTGAAACCCGGATAGCCCCGTTCAGGTACTCGAATAAGGAAGTGTTCGCTTCTGTCACCTTTTGGCCCTTCAAATCCAAATCACCACCCAACTTCGGTTGATGGATTACATGCCCACCCATGTTCAACGCGTTTTGCATTGTCAGTCCGTGGACGCTCGAGCTAAACAATGGGCGGTCATTGTTGTAAACCCAGTGGTCATTCAAATTCAAATTTCCACCCAATTTTTGTTCAAGAATCAAATAACTATTCATGTTCAAGTCATTCATCATCGTCATCTGCCCGTTTGTTCCACCAAACAATGCCGCATTTTCATCGATGAAATATCTTCCATTCAAATCCAAGTCGGTCCCCGTTTTGGCGTCAAAAGAAGCTCACCATTCATATTCAAAGGGGTTTGCACGGTCATCATTCCACCCTCTACGGTCCAAACCGTGTCAAAGACACCCGAGTCCACACTTGAAACGGTCCCCGAAACCCCATAAGCGAGGAGGTGGCCTGTGGTTGAGCCAGAGGTTGAGCCGTGCAGATCCAAATAAATGTAGTTGGGGGTGCTGTCGCTCCACCGGTGGAACTGAATGAGGGTTTTTGTGTAGCTGCTGAAGGTTCGCGTGGTTTGGCTCGTGATGGAAGTGACAGTGGCGCTTCCCCTCACGGACAGTTTTCATTTCCGGCGGAAAGTACTCAACCACGAACGTGTAATACCCTTTCGGCAGTGGAAAGAGATTGAAACCGACCCGTGAGCGATAATCATCGCTGCCTGCGTCTTTGGTGAGAGTGAACTCATAGGCGTTTTTGTTGACCCGGTGAGGGGAGGCGGCGAAGTTGACAATTCCATGGATCGTTATGTTGTTTTCGGACGAGGACTCATCGGTATCGTCCATGAGGTAGGTGAATGGGATTTTTTTGTCGCCGGACTGAGAAAGGAGGGAATGGTCCACATAATCCTTCGTCGCCGCGTCGGTTTTGTCGACCGGCTTTTCGAGAGCGGTGATTTTGTGGGCCCCCATGTCGAGACTGCCTGAAATTGGGATGCTTCCATCGAGTTTGACAAAAGTGGTTGCAACATAATTTTCACTGACCGCACCAAGTGGGTCGGCTGGCGGGCCAAGATTCACAATCGAGTGACCGCCCGCGTCAAGAATGCCTGTCATTGGGGTGCTGCCATCCCTTTTCAGATAATCATTCAGGGGAGGATCCGGACCTTGCGGGCCTCTGAGCCCTTGAATGCCGCGCGGGCCTTCCACCCCGCGGGGGCCGGCATCGCCTTTGTCGCCTTTGTCGGCTTTGGAACCTTGCACCCCTTGCGGGCCAGCGTCCCCGCGGTCCCCTTCCGGGCCTTGCGGGCCTGTTGGTCCTTGCGCGCCGGTTGGACCATGTGGGCCTTCTTCACCATGAGGACCTTGAGGGCCTTGAGGCCCCTACGGGCCGTGCGGGCCAATGGGCTGCTGTGGGCCCGCGGGGCCTTGCTGGCCAGGATCACCTTTTCGCCCGTGTGGGCCTTATGGACCCGGCGGCCCAGCAGGTCCTGGAGTTCCCGGGGCCGTGCTTTTCGGTGCTCCGCTTTTCTGGATTGTTGAACTCCCCCATTTCGGTTCTTACATCTCCTCGTCGAAATTTGTTTTCATTAATTTCAGGGTTTGTCGTAGTAAAAGAAGGAAAACTTTCTGTCGGTGGCGCGGTTCAACAGGTTGTGGTCGACCCCCAGCTCGTCGGCGATGCGTTTGTTCTCCCTGGGGAGGAAGCTGAAAAGGCAGAAATGGCTGCAGTTGTCCCTGATGTTTTTGGGAACCTTGTCGTAGGTTTGGGTCAGATAAATGACGCTGCAGTTTCGGTGCCGGCCGTTGATGAAATAGTTGATAATGTCGTTCTGGTTTTTTTCGCAAACCAGGTCATCGAACACGACGATTTTTTGGTTGTCCTTCGGCAATTCTTCGAGGGGGACGATTCCGTCGCCGGCGGCCTCAATGACAGGGTAAGAAGAGGAGGCGGCCGGTACGCCCCTTCCCCCACCCTCCAAGGGCAAAGGAATGCAAATGCGCCCTCCGCTTGTTTGGGGAATGTGGGAAGACTGGGAACGCCCGATGGTCAGCCGGGAAAAAAATGAAGTTCAAGGACGTGCCCCTTTCCAACGATGACCTAATGAATTGGTGCGAATATCTCGGCATCCCTCTCAAGGGCATCTTCTCCCGCAACGAGGTCAAACCCCTGCACCATTCACCCTGCATGATCAACATGGATAATTTCGGGGGTTTGGGCACACATTGGGTTTGCTGTTGGCCTGGAAAGGATATGGAATATTTCGATTCCTTTGGACTTCCTCCCCCAGATGAGTGGGAACAAGAAATGCGAAAGCTGGGTCACAAAACTTTTCTTCGGAATGACAACCAAATCCAGTGGATCGGAAGTGTGAGCTGCGGGTATTTCTGCCTGCTTTTTCTCAATGAACGCTATAGGGGCACAAACTACAGAGTCATTCTCAAGATGTTCTCCCCCGATGTTCATGTTCACAATGAGGAAGTGGTGAAAAATTATTTTCTTAATATACCTGATTGGTATTGTGTACCTGATTGGTATTGTGTGCGAGACAAACATGAAACCCCGAACGTGCCTGGATCTGAAAGGGTTGTCATGACCAAAAATAACCGAAAAATGGGGAAAGCTAAGTGCCCGGTTTGTGGGATAACAAAACCCGCTTTTCACCGAAAAACGCGAGCCTCTCGCCGGGAAACTGACGGGCCCTCTCACGCAGAGGGCGCTGGTGTTTTAACTGATCTTGCGGGCACTGCGCTCTACTTTACTTTGCAACATGGAATTCCATATCTCGTGAAAAAAGGGGTGGAGGCTGGCCGCTATTATACTTCTGGAGCGCTGCGCAACCCACAGCTCCCGAAAAAGGCCATCAACTACGGGGTGCGCCAGGCTACTCCAGTGTTGGAAAAGGTCGGCAGCGAGCTGCTGGACCAGCTTTCCACAAAGGTGCGCCCCAACATCCGTTAGAAAACCGACAGGCCTGATCTCGATGGAAGAGGTCTCCCTGTCCCCTTTCCCTTCGTTGATTTCAAAAACTGTGGGATGTCGTCTCTGACCCCAAACTTTTCAAGGGCCCTGAAGTTTCTGAAAAAGAGGGGCGTGCGATGGTGGCCGAATACAAACGCCAGTACGCGAATTACAAGAAACGGGGTAGCAGCCGCAGCTATGGCTCCTGGATAAAATGGAAGGGCTATGGGAGAGGTCTTGGGAGCCTGTTTGATCCCCGGTTTGTTTCGCAGGGTGTGTTGGTTCCCAAGTTCGCAACTAACACAAAGTTTTTGAAAGCTTTTGGTAAAGCCCTCCCCCAACACCACGGTTTCACAGATGTTCTCAAGAAAACCCTGCGTAACTACTATGGAACGGGTGTGGATGTTCATAAATTGATTGGGAAACTGCCGGCACCAAAGGCAAAAATTTTTGAAAGCTTTTGGGAAAGCCATCCCTGAGCATCGTGGTTTCGCGGATGTTTTCAAAAAACCTTGCGTAATTACTATGGGTCTGGTGTTGATGTGCATGCATTGGATGGGAAACTACCGGCGCCAAAGGGTGGTTGGACCCTCCCTGGGCATAATTACACCGGACCTTACAATCCCTTGCACCATCAGCTGAGCTTTGACCCCGAAACGGGTGAGATCTTGGAAGTATTTCAGAAACCGACTGGTTCCACCGACGCGGTGGGGATGCAGCATGATGTTGATTACGGCAGTTGTGATTTCCGCGCAAAGAAGTATGGCGAGGACGAAAAAAATGCAAGCTTGTTGCTGACCGAAAAATGGTCAAGGCCCTTGACACGATCCCGCGAAAACAGAGACAGTGGGGCCACGCGCTGGCTCGCAACGCGATTAATTTAAAGAGAAACTCGGTCTTGGAGTTCCTGTTTGAGTTTATTAAAGGTGTGGAATCCCCTTATTGCTCTTTGTAACTCTTCAAAAACCTCTTTCTCGATGGTTGTGGCTCGGCATAGTTTACTTGTAAGGGGCACCACGACCCCACACAGTGTGAACAAAAATGTGGCAACCATGGGTACACGTTATCTATAACCCACTCTTCTTCAATATCCTCCATCTCATACCACTGGCACAACACATGCTCCCTGTTTTTTAAAATGCAAGCCCAACAACGTCCATTTCGCCGACAAAGTGAGCATTTCCCACAGTTGGTCACAAGGGTGTAACAGTTTTCAATTTCACAAAAGGGGGCGTCTTCGAAATACAAAAACAAATCTCTGTGAACTTCATCCCACCCCGCTCTTTTTTTGTCGTTTATTTTGGACGCAATTGTCGCGCTGAAATTTTTTTCCCTCAACTCTGGTGGGTGTGTGTTAACAACTTCCAAGAGATTCATTTGTAAAGGGGCAACTATTCTTCAAAAGGCCGACTCGGCGAAAAAAAAATTGGAAACGTGAACAGAAACAAAAGAATCAAAAGCTCCTTGCGCACCTGGCCTCACCTCAATCTCTTTCATTCATTCAGCTGGTTTTGAGTCTGGTAGCAGTGACTTTTCTCACACAACTCAGGGGAAGTGTACGAATCTGCTCCATGAAATTCATTAATATCTCGACGCAGATATTTAATTGACTGTGTCATAAAACCCCTCATTGGTTAACCACTTATTCATGTACTCCTTTTCTTCTGGTGGAAGAAAGTAAGAAACTTTGGAAGCAATTAGTGCACATTCATCAATGAAATGGGTTTCCATTGTTTTCTTTATGTACTGTCATGGAGACATGTCACTTTTCAACAAATCTCGCACATGGCGCATCAATGGTTTGTCTATGGACTCTTCAAATTCCTTCCCCAACCACTTGTCTATCTCAGCTATTAAAACCTGTCTGGCATTATAACGCAACAGGTCTGTCGCCATTATACCCCAACATCACCTTTCTTTAATAAGCTGCCAACTGGATTCTTATTAAAACGTATTAACAATTGTGTATTCCCATTATACATACCTTCGATTTGTTTTGAAAATTTAATTAACGCTTTTTTAAGAATTATTTGATAGGGTTTTTAAGCTCCTTGTCACCCCAACCTTCAATAAGATAATGGGGGTCCTTGTTGGTCATCTCTTCCCTCGGCCATATATAGAGACAATAAAATTTTGTCTCGATTTTTGTGTATCACCAACAACCCAGCTTACCCCACACCCCCCTCTCTCTAATAGGCCGACCCGGCACTTTCGTACCGACTGATTAGCCCCTGCTTTCTTGATTTTACCCGCTTATTCCCCCTCCTTCCCAGCTGGGTTGCTTCTTCTCCTGAGTAGCGATACCGGAGCCCACTCAAACACCGGCACATCGTTCAACTACCTGGGAGCCTTATTTCAAAGAATTAAGGCGCCGGTGGTGGTAAGTTGAAGTTGGTAGCCTTAATTCTTTGAAATAAGGCTCCTAGGTAGTTGAACGATGTGCCGGTGTTCGATGGGCTCCGGTATCACTGCTCTCCTGACTTCGACTTTTCACTGTGTTGACGTTGAAAGGAACCCAGGAGATATCGAATTAGCACAAGTTTCAAGTTCTTCCTCGACTCGCTCATCAACTGCGTTGTCTCGCATTGTTTGCGGTCGGATGGAACTACGATCACTGAGGAAACTCGCAAGCTCGTATATTGCACCCAAGTGTTTAATTGCCTTAAGAGCCTTCACATCTTAAGAAAGCGCGGTAGTCGTGGAGGTTGTCGACGTTTTGGATCTAGTTTTCAATCTATTTGGTCGTAAGGAAACTATGGCGGTCAACGAGAATCAATTACTTATTCACGTAGTTGCCATGTTAATCCTGCTAATTTGATTCAAATGAACACCTCTCCTCGGAACTCTCTCGATGCACCTTAACGTTTGTGTATGGAACGCTCAATCGGTAAGGAATAAAACGGCGAGACGGCGTCGACTATATACATGACAATGAATTGGACATCTTGGCAATTACTGAGACGTGGTTCTCGGATAAAGATGCCGCGGTGAAAGCTGAATGTACTCCCGATGGTTATAAGCTGTATAATCTACATAGATCAGGCCGTAATGGTGGAGGTACAGCTTTGATCATTCGTTCAAATATAATTGTTAAGCAGGTTGGAACGTGGTGCTCCTACGTGGTGCTCTTTTGAACTCTCGGAATGGATTTTAATCGATGGATCTTTTCGCTTACGGCTTGCCATCGTCTATAGACCTCCTTACTCTACAAAGCATCCTGTAACGATTTCTTCCTTCGTTTCCGAATTCCCACTACCTTGAATCATTTGTCTTATGCACGGAGCCCATAATGTTATGCGGTGACTTTAACATCCATGTTGACGTTGAGGATAACCCCGATGCAGGATCATTTGTGGATCTAATCGATTCTTTTGGACTTGCTCAACATGTGCACTTTGCAACTCATGTTCAAGGACATACACTGGATCTAGTCATAACCAGAAAAATGGACAGTATCATTCAAGACGCACCAATTTCAGGCTCTTTGCTATCCGACCATGCGACTGTATTGTTTAACTTAAAAGGTTTTAAGTCAGAATCCTCTGCCAAGGAAATGTGGTTTCGGAAAATCAAATCGATTAATCTTCCCAAGTTTTAGAACGATCTTCGGAATTCAGAATTGTTACTAGACACTCCCGGCAAACACCTTTCTGATCTCGTTAACTGTTTTAGCACTACTCTAAAATCCATCACTGACAAACACGCTCCTTGGCGGAAGAAAACCATGATTCAAAGAGCTCAAGCTCCATGGTTGTCCGATGAGATCAGATCTGTGAAACGTCTTCGGAGGATAGCTGAGCGTAACTGGAGGTCTACAAAGTCTGAATCTGACCGGAGAACATTCAAACGTCTTTGGAATAAAGCTGTCTTTCTTATGAATAAGTCTCGTTGTGAATTCTACACAGATTTTATCAGCAACATCTCTGGTAATCAACGTAAGCTTTTTGCTGCTACAAAGAAACTGGGTTATTATTTTTTTTTATTTAATTTTTTTTAATTCAGTAAGCAAACAAGAGCACAATAACAATTACACAAAACTGCCTGAATGCTTACATTAACATAGAGGGCTATAAATATACAAGTGACACGGTTCGTTACTTACTTACACTTACACTTACACTTACACTTACACTTACACTTACACTTACACTTACACTTACACTTACACTTACACTTACACTTACACTTACTTACTTACTTACTTACTTACTTACTTACTTACTTACTTACTTACTAAGCAGTAAGTAAGCAAGTAGCGTAGCATGTAGCAGTAAGTATGCTACAAAGAAACTGTTAAATTAGTCAGCAGAATCGCCTTTTCTACCGTACGGCGACAAGCTAGTCTTGGCTAACGATATGGGGTTGTTCTTTGTCAAGAAAATATCGGATCTTCGCGTTAGCCTTGATGCAACTGAGAATTCATGCGGCACTATTGGCCGCCATTCTTCTCAGTGTTCTTCGTCCTTTACTGCTTTTCGCCGTGTAGACATGGACTATTTAAGGAAACTTGTGCTTAGAACGCCGACAAAATCCTGTTTACTTGATCCTGTTCCTACTAACATCATGAAAGATTGCCTTGATGAGTTACTTCCGATATTATCAACCATGATAAACCTGTCGCTTGAATCTGGATTTTTCCCCGTTATTTGGAAAGACTTGGTTGTCACACCACTGTTAAAGAAACAAGGTCTTGACTTGGTTTTTAAAAATTTTCGACCAATCAGCAATCTTTCCTTTGTTTCAAAATTGGCTGAAAGAGTGGCAGCTGATCAGATCCAGTCCTACTTAAATGACAATGATTTTTCCTTCATTGCAATCAGCCTATCGACAGCACCACAGTACAGAAACCGCCCTACTTAAAGTCAAGAATGACATTTTGATGAACATGGAAGATAAGCATGTCACATTGCTTGTGCTTCTTGATTTAAGCGCCGCGTTTGATATTGTGGATCATCGGATTCTCTTAGATCGCCTCCAATTTGATTTTGGAATTTCAGGTTCTGCACTTAAGTGATTTGAATCATACCTCTCTAACAGAACCCAGCGTATCTCTATTGATGGAGTTCTATCGAATACTTTCAATCTTAAATTTGGAGTTCCACAAGGTAGCTGTCTCGGGCCATTATTATTTTCTTTCTATGCTAGCAAGCTTTTTAAGATCGTCGAATCACATCTTCCTAATCCCTATTGTTATGCAGATGACACACAACTTTACATCGCGTTTAGACCAGGAAATGATTTGGAGGAAACCGCTGTGTCAACTGCCATGGAATCATGTATTGCTGATATCAGACAGTGGATGCATACGGATAAGTTAAAACTGAATTGGGATAAGACAGAATGTCTTCTGATTGGAACGCGACAACAACTTCAGAAAGTCAGTAACATCAGTATCTTATCGGTTGGCAACTCCCAAATTGCTCTATCATGTGAATTTCGAAACTTAGGAACCTGGTTTGATTCGAAAATGAGTATGCTAAGTCATATTAACAGAACTTGCTCATCTGCTTTCTATTATCTTTATAACATACGTAGAATTAGGAAATATTTAAGTCGTCCAGCCACCGAATCATTAGTTCATGCTTTTATAACCAGTAGAGTAGATTATTGTAACAGCCTATTATATGGCCTCCCGAATTCACATATCATGAAACTCCAACGGATACAGAATGCCGCAGCTCGGTTGGTCACAGGAACACCAAGATTATGTCATGTTACACCGTTGCGTTTTCACTTTCATTGGCTCCCGATTAATTACCGTATAAAGTTTAATATTCTGCTTTTGACATTTAAGTGTTTATATGGTCTAGCTCCTAATTATCTGATTGATTTAATTAGCATCAAAAAGCAATCCAGATACTCTCTTAGGTCAAATGACTCTTTATTACTTGAGTTACCTAGCACTAAGACCCGTCCAACCCTTGGCGATCGTGCATTTCAGTCAGCTGCACCTTATCTTTGGAATGCATTACCTTCAGCAATTCGCAACATAAAGACATTGGACACTTTTAAGACTGCTGTTAAAACATTTTGTAATTAGCTTTTAAATAGATTTTTATTCATGTCT
This sequence comes from Pachyseris speciosa, assembly GCA_016490735.1. Lineage (NCBI taxonomy): Eukaryota > Metazoa > Cnidaria > Anthozoa > Scleractinia > Pachyseridae > Pachyseris > Pachyseris speciosa. The sequence goes on along the minus strand of JAEMWC010000031.1, from coordinate 1,269,343 downwards.
TATCTTTTAACTAGTTTAATGACTAGGCAATTGTTGCCTTTGATTGATATACGTTTGTAGTTTTTAATAGCGGAGCTCCGCGCGCCGAAAGCGCGCGCGCGCGGAGCACCATAGTTAAGAAAATATGGTAACCCATCTGCTCGAAAAAATTTGGTTATGACGTCACCGTACGACCTACGACCTGCCGTACGTCCGCCCCTCCATGTATGCCAAGGGAAAAGTAACACTCGAGATAAACCTGTTCTTTTTTGCGCATTTTAGCAGCAAATCGTTGGAAAAACAAACGAAAACACTGAACAAAAAAAGAAAAGAAACTTATGATCTTTTAGCGGTATTGGCATTGTATTTTCTGGGCCGTAGCCGGACGAAAATTGTTACCGAAGCAATGCCGGTAAAAAGAAAAAAAAAGCACTTCTTCCTCTTACAGGAACCTCAAACAAATGCTTAACGCAACAGTGAAACTGAAGAGTGTGCTTTATATTTTCGTAAGACATACACAATAAAAAAATACCATAAACTCTACATTTTTACCGAGGCAAGTGCCTCAGTTCGCCTCATGCTAGCTACGGCCCTGGTTTTAAATGCATAATGTAATTGAAGACAACAATTGAAACTCGAGGGAAAAAAGCCGATCAAATGCATGTGCACGTCTCAAAATCTGACATAAAGTTGTCAAAGAGCTGCCAAAAATGTCAAAAACCAGCGCGCTTCACGCGTTATTTGAAAAACAAGTTTTTAGAGATCCTTGTCGAAAGCGGCCTGTAAACAACAATTAAGTTTCGCCGTTTCTATAAACATGTCGTCTTTCAAAATTTGTTTGAACCGGTAAGAATCAGCGTTTGGATGTTAAAAACAGCGAAATGGGTTGACTGGCTGGCTGGCTTTGATAAATTTTATGGTGGACGGGTCTGCGAGAGAAATGCTCGTGTGGTTTGGCAAGCGCTTTGTTCGTTAATTGGATGATGTTTTGCCGCTGAGAATCATTAATTGAAGAAGGTTCTTCGGAAGACATGGGAAGCAACAATAAAACTAACAAAACACTTTCGGGTTTTGTGTCTGCTTAGCCAAGGAAAGATTTTGAGGGAAATGGCGTTATTATTCAGCTCTGCCGCGTTCCGAGTAATTGCTGCCTGTGATTCCTGTTGACTGCTCTAAACGATCAGGTGCGGACCTCTTTTTTGTCTTTTCTACGGACATTTATGTCAAAATTGCTTAGCAATTTTTCTAGCTTAATACAAGATATTTTTGTTACTTGTCTAATTTCTCCACCTTCTCCAAGAATCTTCGAAGAAACATTAATTCTTTGTTTTGTTGTTTTGAAGTTTCCGAACCGCGGTCAATTCCTGTTGACTGCTCTAAACGATCAGTTTGTAGTCGCTTTTTTGTCTTTTCTACGGGCATTTATGACAAAATAAAATCAGTACAAGCTATTTTTGTTACTAGCTAGTCTTGTTTAATTTCTCCACCTTCTCCAAGAATCTTCGAACAAACATTCGCATCGTACTTTGTTTGCTTGCAGTATTTTGTTTTTATCCGCTTTGAATTCCTTTACGCTTTCATCTGAAAATAGTTTGGACTTAAGAATGTCTGTCTTTTTTTTTGCAAACGTTTGCTATCGAAACGTTTTCCCTGCTGCTGCTCAAATTTTTTGGACACAAATTAAACTGGCCCAAGGAAAGCCATGCGAAGTTGCTAGGTGACCGGTGTGCAGCTCCGCAGGCTTGGCCTGGCTAAAGATATATGGCCTTCAGCTTTTCTTTCTTTAATCGCTACATAACAGACTGGAATATATTCCATCGAACATCACGCATGCACCTTCTTTAAGCAGTTTTAAGTCCTATCTCTTACATTATTTGTGTCAATTTGAAATCAGATGTATCCTGTGAGTGACAAGCATGTAATTTAATTAGGTTAGCTTTGGATTGTATTTAAATTTTACTTCTTAATTTTTAGTGTCAATCTCAAATCAGGGGTGACTTGTAAGAGACAAGTATTCGATTTAATTTAATTAGGTTAGCTTTGGGTCGAGTTTAAATTTCACCTCTTAGTTTTTAGTATGTTTAATATTGGATAATATTCTATGTATGGGAATTTAGTTTCTCCCAATTATTCTCCAGTTATGCACTTTTTGTTTTGTTTTGTATCAACTTACTTGCATTCTCATGACCAAGTATTATTAAACTTAAAATTAAAATTAAAGTTAAAGTAAGTTCTTTCCCATCAATGTACACATCCTTTGGACCTCTTTCTCCTGCATACAGTCTTTCTATTAGTTTTTATTAGTAGCTGGTCATACGAATCTTGACAAATCTTGTGGGATGTTTGGATGACATTTGGGACTAATGTTTAATGGGATTTCTGATGTTTGTGCAATTTCAAACGTACTTGGAGAAATGTCCTTACCTTTCTTGCAAAGCACTTTTCTTGCAAGTACTTTTGCTTTGATAAATCATTACGTTAAATACTTATAATACATTGTTAACTACCTTTATAGTGGTATCAAACAAATGCCCAATATTTTTTTTGTCAAGTTGTTTGGTCTTGGACTTGGCTGGCCAGAAGAGCAGCTGGATTTCGTTTTGAAAACACTGCAGGTACATTGATTGATTGGCTTAATGCTAGCAAGCAGATTTTGTGTGATAGAAGTAACTGACCAACTGAAATACCTTGGTCTTAATTCATATCATCTAAATATTTTCATTGATTTCCATGTATCTTTCTTTCATACTAATTTGAGGCATACATATATCTAAAGGATACTCAATGTCTGATTTCTGACTGTCTCATGGGAGGCTGTGGATAATTCAAATCGCATTCATTCTGAAGTGATGATCTGAATCACTATATAACTGATGTGATACTTATTCAGAGGAGCAATCATCAGGCTTCTCCACCAATATCTAGTGGGCCTAAACCATAACTAAGTAGCCTACAGTTGAACGGGGAAACAGACCTGCCCTTAGGTATTGCTCTAAGTTGTTAAGAATGTTTGGTTTTAAAATTTTTTAGATGCAAACTAGCATGGTAGGTTCTTTTTTACACAAAGTATTAAAGATTAAGAAAAACTACCTCAATATTTATATTTTGCTTTTTTAACAACTCCAAACACAATTTGCAAAGGAATTTATGACCTTACTCAATAGTGAGAACGCTTGTTTTTAGGAGGGGGGTCCAAATCCGTAAATGGGGGTTCACATCTGCTAACAGTTCTGGACTAGAGGGTCCAAATCTGATCCACGAGGACTGGAGGGTGCAAATCCGCGGGGGTCCAAATCCGCTGTGCCACTGGCTCAGATCACCTTTCCATACTATTCTCTACAGCATTGCATCTGTAGCTTGAGTGAGGTCAGTTGGGTGATATGACAAGCAGACTATATGTAAATGCCAGTAAAAAAGAATGCTTTTGGAGCTCCGCTTTTAGGCTTGACTAAATAAATATATTAGTTTCTTATCTTTTTAGTTACTTTTGACATAATTTTACTTTAACAATATTGTGAAGCGCAAATGAATATATTCATATAGAGGTCTGCGCTATACAAATTTAAATTATTAAAATATTATTTTTCTGTTTCTGAAAAGTTATTTTCTTCCAGCCTCTTTTGAAGAGCTGATATATCGGCCTCTAAATTTGTTTCCTGTGATTTCATTTTGGCTTTGTTTTTCTTAGCATAGTAAAGCAAGCTTGATCTAATTTGTAATTTCGTGGTGTCCCAAAGGAGATTAGCGTCAACTTCAGTGTCATTTTTGTAGTCATTCGCTACTTTATTAATTGTTTCCGTGATCAAATTTACATATTCACTTTCTAACAAAAAGGAGGTATTTAGTTTCCAGAAACCTGGCTCCCTGGGGTTTGTATTGTTTGTAAGGTGTAGTGTTATTAGGGAATGATCAGCTTTGAAGCGAGGTAAAATGTCTGCTTTGGTAATTATTGTTCTTAGGCTGCAGCTAGTAAAAAAGAAATCTAAGCGTCAGCGTATGTCGGGTTTCCTCCTCCTCCAGGTAAACCTTTTAGCATCTGGATTGAAGATACGCCAAATATCTACTAGATCTAACAAATTGGCGATGTACAAAACTTCTTTTAACGAGTTTTTATGAGTTGTCGGGTTTGCTCCTGTTTTGTCTTTTTCGACCTCCAGAACTAAGTTATAATCACCTCCGAGAACTATCTCTCCGCAATCGAAAGAGAGAGGTTGGTTTAGCACATTCTTAAAAAAGTTGGGGTTGTCTTCATCTGGCGAATAGATATTTACCAGAGTCAAGATTTTTCCCTCCGTTTTGATGTCTGCTATAACGAATCTTCCCTCTGGATCGGAATTTGTTTAAGAATTTAGAATTCAAAATTATTATTAAAAGTAATACCAGTTCCGGTACTTGCACTTGAAAAGCTGCTAAAAATAGCTGAGAACTCCCATTCTGAAGTCCACCAGTTCTCCTTCTCTTTAGTACAATGGACTTCTTGAGGAAAATAGATTGCATAGCTTTTCAGTTTGAGCCACCGAAAGATCTCACGCCTTTTAACCCTTTCACTCCTACACCGGCCAAAAGTGCCCGTGCCTTGTACCATTTGTGACGTCACCAGTTTTGACGCTCGCAGACGACTTTACCATGTAACATGTGCAGGGGGTAGACATCTTTAAAACCATACCCGAATGAGCACGATTCCGTCAAACAGGCCGGAGAAAACACAAAAAATCCAAGTGAGGTTGACCCGAAAATTTGAGTGAAAATCTTGTTCCACTACCCACCTGCACTTCCTTCCATCTAATCCTACGATCCTAAAAGATTTCCCCAAATCTTTTCCCACCGAAAGGAAGCCCAGAAAATGCCCAGCAAGAGAGAAAGAAAGTGAGACAAGAAAAGCAAAAGAAAAGGGGAATTGACATTCAGAAATTAAATGATGCAAAGTTTTTGAAGTTCGTTTGCAGAAAGAACACAAATTATCTAAAGTGAAGCCTAGTTTCTGTATTTTTAAGTTAGTATAAAGTATAGAGTTTAACACCTTGTACTGAAAAGCTTTGACGTATGGTTCAAAAGCAACTAAATAAGGTAGTAGAAAAACTTGTTCCAAAGATTCATCGGTTAATTCAAAGTCTCTCATTCTTGTGTATAATTAGGAAGTCGCGCCTTTTTAAGCACTAAAAGAGAGTAACAATTTTTTGATTTGTTTTTGGTAGCATCAAAAACACCACTGCCAACTTTAAAAACGGGTTGGAGAAATTAAAGTTTAGATCTGAAACTGGATTTCTCAAGTCAAAAGGGACAGAATGAGGGAGTCCAATCCATTCCAGAATATTTGACCTTTCTATACTTTTTCCAAAAAGCTCATAAGATTCAATATTGCTAAGATTGTAGTGAAGGTCGTTTACAGTTAGAATTCCAGAACTGGAATATCTTTTATAAACACTGGTTTATTATCTATTCTTATGTTCCGATTATTCCAGATCACATAACATGTAAGATTATCATCCGTGTTTTATTCACGAAATTGAGACCACCACTTTAGTAGTTCTGAATAAAATATGGGACTGATAGTATAATCTTTAATATCATAGTTGCAACTGAAATGCAACAGACTTCCCGAATCTTTTATAAGATGAAATAGATAATTTTTCCATACACCTTTGTTGTCACCAAAAATTCGTTTGAGCCAAGCAAGCCTAAGTCATTTGATCATACATTCAAGTTCGACCATTCATAATAGTTAATTGCTGAAGCTCTTTTTACCTTATCTGGGCCTTTCCACAGAAATTTATATATTAGTCGATTTAGATCCTTAGTTATATTTTCAGGAGCTGGTTAAGAGAAATCATACGACTGTCGCATGACCGGAAAACAATACCAATAGAGGGTTTTCGTGTGATATCCACTTACCGAACCGTGCAAACATAGTTTGCCGCTCAGCTTTCGACACACATCTCGACTGAAAGAAAAACTTTTTGCCCCGAGTCGGAATCGAACCGACGTTCCCCAGTTACTAGTAGGGCGTGATAACCACTACACTACCGGAGCAACCACGCTGACAACGTGGCCACTTTAGAAAGTGAGTACAGTCGAACCCCTATCAAGCGGCCACCCTCGGGGAAATGGAAAGTGGCCGCTTAATAGGGGTTCGTCAGGAATTGGTCTGAAACTTACTTAAAACGTCCATGTATTCAAGAGAAGTTCTTCCCGTTTTCTTACATCTTTTTCTTCATCGAAATTTAAAGTTCCAGCAAATGGAGTCGATTTGCATAAAACCTCCTCTGTCTCATCAAATATTCAAGATCACACCTATGATGCCATCATGGAAACAATTCCTAATACTGTTTCGCCTTATCCTTCTACTTCATCACGCGACAGGTCAACGTTTGAGTCTACTACCATAAACCTATCTCCTACGTTTCGAGGTCAACCTTCTAGTAGTTTTGCCCAGTGTATTTATACAACATCAAAGCTCAAGATTGTCCACTTGAATATTCGTTCCCTCCGTCAGAGACTTGGCTGAATACCACCGTAACCAACTCTGAGGTTAGCATCGACGGCTACAAGCTCTACAGACAGGATCGGTTACATAAACGCGGCGGGGGAGTCTGCCGGGGAGACATCACAGTCACTGTACTGAAGGACATTTCCCATTTATCTGATAATTATTTCCATCAGTTTTGGCTAAAATTGCAATGCAGGAAACTGCGATCAGTCGTGATTTGCGTATCCTACAGACCGCCGGATTGCCGCCGGAGTGTCCTGTTTTGAAGAGTTGTTGAAACCCAGTTATATTCAAGCACTTACCATGAACAAGCCCATTGCAGTCTTAGGAGACCTTAACTGTAATGTCTTAAAGGAGAGCCCAGAGAGCAAAGCCTTGTCTAACTTTTTGTCTGAGACTAACCTGAAGCAGATAATTACAACACCAACAAGGATAACAGACACCTGCGAATCTCTGATTGATGTCATTTTAGTCTCATCTCCTGACCTCGTCCATGCGCGTGCCGTTATTAACTCTCCTATTAGTGATCACTTACCTGTATACGTGGAGTTCAAGCTGAAACTACCTAAACCTCCACCATGTTATATTTCAACAAGGAGTTACAAGCGTTATGATCGTGATATGTTCACCGCGGACCTAGCAACCAAGTCAGACCAATTTCTTTCGACCTTTTCAGAGGAAGATGTGAATCACAAACTTGCAACGTTTAATGACACTTTTCTTTCCACACTGGACGCTCATGCACCAATTAAGTCGATCAGAATTCGCAGTCGTCCCTGCCCTTACGTAACACCTGAAATTAAGGATCAGATGATGTATGATTAATACCAAGACCTAATTTTTCTTTTGTGTTGATTGCATTTCTTGCCAAGGCATGCCCCCATTGTCTATTTTTCCAAGGTACAGCATCCAAAGCTCGAACCATTTTTCGGTCAGCAACATGTTTGCATTTTTTTTTTCATCCTCACCATATTTTTTTGCCCGGTGTCCACAACTGCTGTAATCCACATCATATTGCATCGCAATAGCTTCCGTTGCGCCAGTCGGTTTTTGTAATACTTCCAAGATCCCACCCGTTTCAGGGTCAAAGCTTAGCTGATGGTGCAAGGGATTATAAGGTCCAGTGTAATTATGCCCAGGGAGGGTCCAACCACCCTTTGGCGCCGGCAGTTTCCCAATCAATGCATGGACATCAACACCAGACCCATAGTAATTACGCAAGGTTTTTTGAAAACATCCGCGAAACCACGATGCTCAGGGATGGCTTTCCCAAAAGCTTTCAAAAATTTTGTCTCAGTTGCGAACTTGGGAACCAATACACCCTGTGAAACAAACCGCGGATCAAACAAACTTCCAATACCTCTCCCATAACCCTTCCATTTTATCTAGGAGCCGTAACTGCGGGAGCCACCCTGCCGCTTGTAGTCTGCATATTGGCGTTTGTATTCGGCTACCATTGCCTTTCCTTCTTTTTCAGAAACTTCAGGACCTTTAAAAGTTTGGGGTCAGAGATAACACTCCACAGTTTTTTGAAATCCACGAAAGGGAAAGGAACAGGAATTCCACTTCCCGTCTTGTGACGGCCCATCTTGTCGAGATTTGGTCTGTCGGTATTGTAACGGATGTTGGGGAGCACCTTCGTGGAAGGCTCGTCCAACAGTTCACTTCCAACCTTTTGCAACACAGGAGTGGCCTTGCGCACCCCATTGATAGCTTTTTTCTGGAGCTGAGGATTGCGCATCGCTTCCGACGCATAGTACCACCCCATTTCCACTCCTCTCTTTGCGAGATATGGGACTCCATGGTGAAGAAACAAATCCATCGCAGTCCCTGCAATGTCTTTCCCAATTTCATTTCCCTTTGCAAGAGAAGGTACCTTAAGGTGGGAGTTGCCCTCTGCACGAGAGGGCCCCGTCAGTTTCCCGACCCTTTCTTTGGAAGAAAGCGGGGTTTTGTTATCCCACAAACCGCACACTTGGCCTTCCCCATTTTTCGCCCATTTTTAGTTGTGACAACCCTTTCAGACCCAGGCACGTTCGGGGTTTTACGTTTGTCTCGCACACAATACCAATTCACCATGAGTCAAGGTATATTCACAAAATAATTTTTTTACAACCTGCTCATTGTGATGAACATCGTCAGAAAACATTTTCAGGATGTCTTTGTAACTTGTGGCTTTGTTGCGTTCGTTGAGAAAAAGCAGGCAGTAATACCCACACCGCACACTTCCAATCCACTGGATTTGGTTGTCATTCTGAAGAAAGGTTTTGTGGCCTGCCTTTCGTATTTCCTGTTCCCACTCGTCTGGGGAGGCAGACCAAAAGAATCGAAATATTCAGGACCAGGCAAGCAGCAAACCCAGTGTGTGTCCAAACGTCCGAGATCATCCAGGTTGATAATGCAGGGGGAATGGTGCAGGGGTTTGGTTTCATTGCGCGAGAAGACCCCCTTGAGTGGGATGCCAAGATATTCACACCAATTCAGCAGGTCAATGTTGGAAAGAGGCACATCCTTGAATTTCATTTTTTTTTTCGCCCATACCACGGGCGTTCCCAATTTTCCCACCTTCCGAAGACAGGAGGAGGGCGAATTTGCATTCCTTTCCCCCCTGTGGGTGGTGAAGGAAGACGAGGGGGTGAAGACCTTCTTGACCGCTGGCCCACCTGCATCCCCTTTCCCAACATCTTCTTTACGAGGCTTATTGCCAAAGGAATGCCGATGGAACATTCCAAGATGGAACATTCCAAGAAAACCCCCATATTGCGTCCCCCTACCACTCACCATACCCTGACCAACAAGATCAGTTTCAGTTTAGTTTCAGTTATTATTTAGCCATAATTAGTTACCCATCACGAAATAATAAATACATTCATAAATTAATAGAAGCGGCAAGGAGGGCCATTAGAAACCACAAGGCTTATACGAGATGGACCTCCTAAATCCTAGAATATAAAACACATCATTTGGGTGCATCATTTGTACAAGTTTGTACAGTTCCACCTCCTGGGGGCCAACTTTACCATCGAAAACCTTTTTCAAAAGTTTCCCCACACCGAAGCTGAGACCGGCCATCCCAAAGTTTTCCCAACAGCAGGGGCGAGAGCCCGGGCAACAGAAAAAAGGTTGCACCGATCAGCTTTTTTGTTTGTTCAATTTGTGTCTTACTGAATGTGATATCCACACCGCGGCCGGCGCTGGAGGCCTTTTTCAGGTGGTTTATTTGTGTTGTGGTCAACGGAAGGGTGTTACCATTTCCAATTTGTCCCGGCTTGACACGCAGAGCCACAGCGACTTTGAGCGGGTGATACACAGTTGGAATCTTATATTAAAGAAGAAATTCCCCACCTTCCCTTTGGAAGGGAGGGTTCAAACCACAACCAACTAACCTCCAACCACATCCAAAACGGTCTCTTCTTCACTCAAGACCATGGCACGTATTCTGTAATCTGCAGTGGCGTCTTTGTCCAATCGATAGTGGAATTCCATCTTTTTGGAATCCCCAGTCAAGCTTTCCTTCGTGGCCCGGAGATCGAAGTAAATGAGGGGATAAAGAGTTTCGTAGTTGGCCACGTTCAGTTGAGTTCCTGTGTTGTAGTCGTTTCTCCTGTAGTTGTATTCAACAAGATCTCGGCGTATCCGAGCTTCGTCCGTCCCTTCATACTCATTTTCGGGGTGAAAGGTTGCACCGTAAAGCAGGCGGCACGTACTCAACTTCACTCCCCCATCAAGGTTGAAGGTATGGAACGTGTAAGGATTTTTGAAAGAACACGAATACATGTTTTGCGTTTTTGACCCCCGCGCTTATCAGCCACTCTGAACTAGCTTCTGACCTGGCGGAGCTTGTGTGCAACTTTTCTTTCAAATATTTCCACTTGGTGGGTTTGAGGAAGTTTTCGTTCACCACCTTTTGTCCTTCAGGCGAGAAAGACATTTTAGGGGCCCACAACTCAAAGAGTTTCACCACAACCCGATGGTCCGCCGAGGCGGCACCCCCAAAGATCATATTTTCATCGCTTTCCAGATCAATTTTAAATTCTAGTTGCAACGGGGGGAGGAGCCTGTCCTCCAACTCCTCGAAGAAAGAAAACCGATTGAGAGTATCACCGCTTTGACTGTTTTAATCGGGTCTCCCTGTGAAAGGAGGGCCCTCGAGCGTATACCTTGATTGGTGGCAGCGGCCCCAGTCACGGTTGTGTTGTCGTTGTCAAGATACCAAAACTCATCCTTCGCCACAGTTCTGGAATAATCCTCAGAGTACTGTAGTAGATCTTTTATGAAGATTATTTTGTTCACATTGTCACTCTTATACAGTTCTTTTGAATTTCCAGTTACAGTCAGGCTTTTTATAAGAGAGAAGGCGCCGTTGACTGGTGCCGAGGCCACATCTGCGGCCACAGAAGTTTCATCAGCCTTTACTTGTAACTGGTATATCACGCGGAAATAGGCGTTGTAAAAGTCGTCTATGATATCTCTATCGGCCACAGAAAACTTGAGCCACGTTTTAATTTGCGATTGCCCGTTCGCGGGTTGGGTCAGTGGAGTGTCCAGGCCAAACCGCTGGTAGCTGACCTTTTCAAGCATGCGTGGTGCACGAAACATTTTCGTATACAAAACAAAACAAATTTTAAACCCCCCGAATTTCAAACTTGGTTGGCCAATATTTGAAACAACGCATGCGTTCTGTTCTCCTTTGCAGGAGTCTGCTTAGCAGGATTCTGCTTTGTTGTGCGTCTTTGCAGCAGTTGGCGGATTTTTTTTACCACCCCGCTCAACAACTGCTTAGGGTAGCTCACCTCGAGGTTGGCCGTGGAAAAGGTGAACAAAACATCGCTCGCCAAATTGTCGGTTTCTCGTGCGATAAGGTCACAATGCAGGAACACCCAGTCAACACTCCTTGTGATGTCTGGAACGGTGTCCCCCGTGAAGGTTGTGGCTCCAGACAGGACTTTCTTGTTGAAACCCAACAATTTGCTGAAATTTCCCGTGGTGAAATCCAGCTCGTAGCCCCTTTCAACCCCAATCACAACACGGGTGATGGCGTAATCGAAGGTTGAACATGTGTTTCTTTTCCGCGGCGGTGGGGTCGACGAAACCGCTTTGTGTAATCATACATCCCGTCAGGAACGGTCAAGGTTTTCCAAGCTTCGCCTGTTTTCCGCCACTTAAAGGTGTTGTTGTCGTACTCTGCCGCGATGTTGTACCAGGAATAGCTCATGGTGATAAGCTCGTCGAGCGCCGCAATATAATCTTTTTTATCATCTAGTCTGAGGGGAGGGTCAAATCTTATCGTGAAGTCGTGTGACTTTTGGTAGCCCCCCCCCCCATCACGTTGCAACTTGGCAAGGCTCGAGTCGAGTACATTTCACCGCCTTATGTAATTGGCGAAAATATTTTGAGCTTGAAATTCATTGATGACACCACGTTGAAGCAGCTTTTCGATCAACGCGGAAAGTTGTTGGCGATGCTTTGTCGAAGAATTGCCACCCGGTATCGAACCAAGGCCAATGTACAAGTCGTTGATTGCGTCAATGTCTTTCTTCCCAAGTCCGCTGCCCATCGTCTCCACCTCCCACTCATCATCATCATCATCCTCAGTTTCAATCGCAGGCCGGCGCGACAAAACCGCCCGTTCCCAATCTGTGGTGGGGCGGGGTCTTGTTTCTTTCGGTGGGGTTCGTTTCAAACCCTCTTTTCCCGCTTGCGGGAGTTGTGGGGAAACACCCTCCCGCCTTTGAGCAGGAAACTCCTGCCGTCGCCCCCTCTTCGGCGGTCATGAATCTTTTTTTGAACTCTTTCAAGATCAGCCACTGAGAAATTGTGGAATGGGGATTCTTTACTTTTCACTCTGTAGTTGGGGTCGTTCCCATATTGTCTGAGAAGCCGGTTGATTGTTTGTAATTGGACAGATTCGCTGGTTCCTTCGAGCAGGCTGGGCACCTCTGGTTCATCCCACGCTTGGCGTCTCATCACAGGTGGTGGGGGTGGAGGGAGGGGAGCTTCACCATCACCATCATCAACATCATCAACGAGTGATGGTGGTAGTGGTGTTGGTGGTGGTGATGGTAATGGTGTTTCAACCTCTGGTCTGAAATCATCCCAATCAAACGGGTTAATTCGATTGAACTCATCCATTGCGTAATCGGGACCTCCCACCTCTTCCACAGGAGCTTCCAAATCTTGGTCCAACCTTTTGGTGACCGGTTTCAAAAGGTTTTCAGCCTCGATCTGGCCAACTTGATCCGCTACCTTTTTTCTTTTAACTTCTGGCGGATCTCCTGCTCTTGTTTTTCAACTTCCGCCTCAACCTCGGCCCTTTGTCGCCACTTTTTCAAAGACATTGGTATACACAGGGACGAAAAAACTGCGAATCCCAAATTACGACCGCCCCACTTCCCAAAAAAACCGCTTCATACGCGTACACCCCGCAATGCCGGACGATATTTTTCGCTTGTTAATCTGCGGGCCATAGCGGGCGATAACTGCAGTCATTTTTGTGTTTTTGGTTGTCCCACTGCAGCAGAAAACAGGCAAATTGCACAAAATTTGGGTGTTTCACCTCGTGATCTGGAGCGCGCAACGGATGAAGAACATGCCTTTTTTTATTTTGACAGGCCCAAAAAAAGGTGTGGAAAAATTTGGATGAAAAAATATAATGGGGTGGTTTGCAAAAAAGCCTGGAGCAACAAGACACCCTGTGAGCCCCGCGCATGCAGCAAACCACCACCCCAACATTTTTTCATTTGATGGGCTCGGTTGTTTTTCCAGAAAACACAACGAGAGCGAGCGGCACCTTTATTGGTGGTTCACCCAGAGCGTTGATTCCTGGCCAGGCGAAACCAACCTTTGTGTGGTACGAAATAACGCCCACTCTTCCAGCAAGAACACAGCTCATGCTTTTAACGGAATACAAGGGGGAAACTCACACGACAAGGTTGACTGGTGCGAAGGGAAAGGAGGATTCCCCCCTCGCCCACTCTGAGGAGGGAATCCCTCAAGTCGTCGGCGCCGATGTCTCTCATTTACGGTTTCGAGTTGTCTGGGTAAAAAATTATTTCAAAATGTATATGGGGTGGTTTGCAAAAAGGCCTGGGATTGACAAACATCCCCAAACGACAGTGGTGACGGGGGCTTTTCTGCCTCTCGATGGTAGCGCCCCAATGACCGGCCCTCTTGATGTGGGTGGGCACCCGATTGAGAATCTGGGCTGGTCCGCTTGACGCAGTCAGTGAAAGCTATGTCACATCCACTTTTGCCAAACTCGATGGAAGCACTCCGTTGACGGGGAACCTCGACATGGGGCGTAACCTGATCACCAACATGATTTACGCTGTGGACGACCTCTATGCCACGAACAAAAGCTATGTCGACTCTGAAATCGCGCTTTGTTTGAAACGCGACGGAAGCGACCCGGCACTGGGTGATCTGAATATGAATGGGTATGCCATTGAAGATTTGAAAGACGTTGATTCCAGCACCCCCGCTGAAAACGCCGTCAACAAAAAATATGTGGACCAGGGGTTGCGAACCAAATTCGACGCGATCACGCAAACAGATCTGAACATGAACAACAACGCTATCACTAATCTTGCTCCACCTTCCTCCGCGACTAACGCGGTGACCAAAAGATATGTTGACGAGTATTTCGTGAAAAGAGATGACTCGAGTGCGATGTATGGGAATCTGTCGATGGCCAACCACAAAATTGAAAATGTCGGGGCACCAGCAGCCGACAAAGATGTTGCAAACAAAATTTATGTCGACCAAGCGCCTTTTCTTCCACTTGCTGGTGGACAAATGGTAGGGGCAATCGACATGCACAACAACACGCTCGCGAACTTGAAAGACCCTGTGGGTCCAAGTGATGGGGCGAACAAAAAATATTTCGACGAGACGCACTTAGATGCCTCCGACACAGGCCCACAAGAAAACCCGTTCAGATATTTGATGGAAAATGTCAATGAATCCTCAAGTGAAAACAACATTAGGGTGTTCAATATTTCAAAATTCACAGCCTCTCCTCACCAAATAAACCAATCGGCGTACGATTTCACTCTCATTGATGACAAAGATGGAACTGAACAGTATCGCTTAAGAATTGGTTTCAACCTTTTCAGGCTCCCAATCGGTTTTTATACGTGTGTCGTGGAGTTTTTCCCACCTGAAATGAGAAACGTCAGCGTTCATACAACTGCCGACACCCTGTTGCTTGGTGCGCAAACCACGAAAACGTTCCAAGCGACAGCTACCATCGCCGGGTATGTCAAAACAGTGCTGCACTTCCAAAAACGACAGGCCGGCCAACGAGAATATCTGTATCTGGATCTGCATGGGGAAACCTCATTTCCTAATCCCACTGGGCATATGGTTATCAATGGTGTGAATGGGACTGTGTCAAAAGTACCTTCCACGGTGTTTGACCAAATTTTCTTTGCACAAGACGGGCGAATGGTAATGCAAACCGACTTAGATTTGAATGGAAAAAATATCTTGCAAAAATGGGAGGGGATTTGAATTTAAATTATTTGAACATCATCAATGACGGGCAAAAAATATTTTCCCCAAGTTCGGGGGTTTCAGGTGTTGAAATGCAGACGGGAAAGGATTTCAATGGATTTTCTATGTATCAACCAAAACTCGGTGATCCCTTTGATTTAAACGGCCAACACGTAAAAAATGGAAATAACGAATTATTTGATGGAACAAATGGAAAGGTCACATTACTGACTGATTTGAATATGAACACTTTCCTGCTTAAAGAACTAAAATTGGGTGGAAATTTAAATTTAAATGATAACGCGGTTTACAATAGTGACACCCTTTTATTCACGTACCAAAATGGGGCTATCCGGTTTGCGAAACCTATGTTAATACCCACGATTGTTCAACTAGAAAGTGCCCCTCTCTCAGCTTCTCGTCCTTATAACTCTCAAATCCCCGAATGGTTATTCTTTAACCTGCCGGCGTTTTGGGCTCCTTACACCATGTTCAGGTCAGTTGAAAAAATTTCATTGAATGTGCCAGGAGGAACACCACACGATGGTGCTTTCAAATTCGAATTATTTAATGCAAATGGTGTCCAAATAACGGCCCTCTTCGAAGTTGTTCCAAAAGGCACAGAATCAATGGAATTTGACACCGAGTCTCTTTCACAAGCCCTTTCAAGAAGCAACTCGCTTGTTTTCGCAATCCAGGGTCTTCACCCATCGACCCGTGCATATTTAACCGTTCATTTATTTCATAACTCCATGAGCAATTCACACATCGAAGGTTTTCTTTACACATATACCTGGTGCAACTGGTGTGATAAGTGTCGCCTGGTTTGTCCTTGCAGAAACCCTGAACCCAAATGGCACATGCGCTCGCACAAAGTCGGGCAAAACTCCACGCAGCAAAACCAATTCCCACCTTAGGGTGGGGTGATGCATCTCACGACACTATCTTCTGAATTTTTTCCTTGTGTATACGCAGATATACAATCCGGTTGCTGAAAAGAAAACATCACCCTCCCCCCCCCTCAACATCTTTGACTTCAACCACATCGACCAATCCCTTCCAAAGGACACCGTCGATATGTTGAAGCGTCTCTATGCTTTTTACCATAAGAAACATTGGGGCTACGAAAAGCTTTTCCGAACGTTTCAGCGCAGAAACTTGCTTTGCAGTGTGGTTGCCGGAAAAGCTGTTGTGACTGGAGCTGTTGCTGGAGGGGTTACTCTCCAACCTGCTGTCATTGCTAGTCTGACCGCGTTTGTTGCTGTTGTCAAAATTGTCGCGACGGCGAAGAAGTACGACCGAAAGGCTGAAAAAGCCAGCTTCGCTCGAGTGGAATACAAAAAAATATTGGATGCCATCCGGTTCAATCTCAGGGGAGAACCTTTCGATGTAAAAGAGTTTCTTGACAATCTGAAAATGATCGACGACTTCATTTCCAACCACTGCATGGAAATCCCTGAAAAACTACAAAGGAAATACTCCAAAAAGTTCATCGTGGGTTGACTTTTCCGAAACAACAATATCCCACCACCTTTCAAATCTTTCTTGCGCTTTTTGCTGTGTCTTTGGTTTAACTTTTTTGAAAGTTGGTAAAATTTTCTCAAGAATTTCTTTTTTTCGCGGCCAAACTTCCTCTGGAACCACCGAAAAATAATTGAAAATGAAACAAACATAATTTACCGATTGTTTGTTTGGTTTTCCCTCAAAAGGGAAGTTCGCGAACTCGTGGATGACATTTCCCAAAAAACTCCCACCGCGCCGTGGGATCGTTGACTACACTGAAAATACCATATTTTTTTAAAGTTTGCGGATGTGGTTCCGGGGAATAACAACCGGCTGCCAACCTCTCTCTTCTCTACGAAGGTGAAGAACTGTGTCAAGCTTCTGCACCAACCCACATTTTCGACAAATAAGTTCGCAAGCTTCAAATTTTTTCTCCATCTTCTCCCCGCAATGCCATTCACTTTTTTTACTCACCACAAGTGGTGATGGTGGTTTGGGGGTAGCAAACGCCTGCCAAACTTTTTGTTTTTTTTTCTTCTACAATCTCGAACCCAAACATTACAACTTTGCTGTAGTGGTTAACTTTTTCTTTCGGATATATATTTTCTGCAAAAGCAGTTGTGCAAATGAATGACAAACGTTTCTTCGAAAAGGGAAGAACGGAAACTTTCGCAGATTTATCACAGCCCAGAAGGATACTGGAAAGGGTAGGATGCGGCAAAAAAATTGGCGAAAAAAGCCAGAATCCCGGAAGCGGTTGCGAAGAGATGGTTGCACAGACAGGCTGTTTGGCAAATCTTTCTCCCCCCGCCTTCGAAACTTCCTCGCCCGAAGTTCGACATATCCATTCCCAACGCGGTGCACCAAGCTGACCTGCTTTTTATGCCACACGACAGGGTTGGGGGCAAACTCTGGCCACAAAAAGCGCGGTGGAAGTAGCTGCGCCTTTCGAGAAAATTACAAACGCGGGCCGTTTCAATGGCCGAAAATGCTGCAAGTCGACCCTGGGCGAGAATTCATGGGTGCTGTCTCACAAACGATGGCGAAGCATGGCACAACCATCCGACGTGAGCATCCCGAAGTGCACCGCGACCAAGCGATTGTGGAGCGGTGGAACCGAACGTTGGCGGAGGGGTTGTTTCTTCACCAATACGCGGTGGAAATGCGACTGCCTGAGGGAAAGCGGTCTGTGGCGTGGGTACAGCGGCATCCGCGGGTTGTTGCTGCGAACAACAAACAAGTCACGCGGTTGATAGACGCCAAACCTGTCTATGCGACAAAACGACGAAGGGTGGTCGCAGAGCCCGCCACAGCTCCTTTCGGAAGACCTGTCGGGGCAGCAGAAAGAAGATTTCCAACTGGTGTCGAAGTGCGTTGTCTGTTTGCACCGGGGGAATTGGAAGGGGATGTGCGAAGAGCCACCGATCCTGTTTGGTCTCCGAAAACTTTCATTGTTCAACGGGTGATGATAAAACCGAACCAACCTGGTTTGTATTGGATTTCCCGCCCCAAGGCGGGAGGTCACGACGGTCCGAAGCGCAGTTTCGTGCGGGAAGAATTGATGGTTGTTCCACCAAATACAGAGTTACCCCCGATTAACCCTGGCTGAGATTCTTCACCCATCTCTTTCTTTCATAATAACTCCTTGGAATCATTTCGTGAAACATATCACAATAACTTTCCCAGGGTAAATCAAATTTGTGAATTTCTCCTTCTCTCAAACAAGACAAACAAGCCTCATGAAATTGACACTTTCATTTTCTACAAACGACGATTTTCGTCTTACCTCGTCTCCGTGTGCAAACAGGAATTCTACAACCCTTCTTCGAAGAAGTCTCCATAAAATTCCTCTGCAAACACTTCTCCTGAATAAAATTCATCTAAATGAAATTCGTTGCTGTATTCCTCAGGTATGTCTTCCTTCAATAGGTCTTTCGAAATATGGTACTCAATTGGTTCCGTGTGAATCCCATCAGGTAACACGTGACGCTTGTCGTAATAAGCGGACAAACCCAGTTTGTGTTGCCGATAAGTAACTATTTCCCTCTCATGGATTCGAAAACCTGTGTTCTCAGTCATATCCTTATGACCCTCAAGCGCAGCTTTGAAACGCTCCCACCGAATTTCATTTTGTCTTTTTGATACTCCCTTTGAAGAGAATTTCGCATATTTACCATCAACATCAACAAAGTAGCACTTCGAGCAAAGCGCAATCATACGCTCTCCTCTGCATTCAAGTTTAAACAACCCTGGAGTCCGACCACTCCACTTGTCCCATGCCGACCAATTCTTTTTGTCGGCTTCAAATTCCTCTCGCATGTGAGGACGTACAATATCTTCCAGCTTCTCTCCTGATATCGCCAAATAGTTACTGTCGGTATCCATTTGCATCAACTCAAAGTCTTTTCGATCGACATACTTGTCAAGAAAGTCGTAATAAAATTCCAGCATCCGCAGCTTTGCAAGTTGATAAACTGCAATTCCATTCTGAAACGGGCGATCAATCGTGACTTTTGTCTTTCTTTTTTCCAACTCGTACGCATTTCCAATTTCGTCAAGATCTTCGAAGAAAGGGCTGCGCATTGCCCGATCAACAGCCTTCTCGTCTTTTGTGTAGGTTACATTTGTCTGACGCTCGACTGCCTCAATCATTTTCCCATAAGCGCTGTTCCCAAGTAGTTTAAACATATCAGCAAGAAGAGCTTTGCTTTTGTCAACATCCCCGGTTCGCCTGGCTGTTGTATACCAAACAAAAGGTTTTTCTGGTCTGTAATCAATTGCTCGATACACAGCGGAAATCCAAGCCCCGTGGTCCATATACCAACTCAATAATGGAGCATAGAGAAGACTTTTCTTTGCAGAAAGCGCGCCAACAAGTTTCTTTCCATCACCACGAGTTCTTCCTGTTTTTTCCAAATAGTCAAACATGTGTTTTGGCACAGCTTCAGCAGGCACTTCTGTGTTGTAAAAGAAGGGAGACATTTCCTCAAACTTTCCCCATAAACGTTGGGGAATCTCGATGTCAACCTCTGCAAACCCAAACCAAAGCCCTCTTCTAAGTCTGTACGCAAATCCTTTCGCTGCAGCTGTTGGGTTGCGGTATGTTTGAATTCTTTCCTGTCCACAAGGCATATCCTGCGCCATTGTTGAAAGATATAAAGCATTTGCGTCGTTACCAAGGATTTTCTGACAAAGATGAGGGTTTGCATATTGGTGGTCCCTCATTTTTGTTTTTTCTGCTTCGTGATACCTTGTGAATACAATACTTGGTCCACCAACAACTGCTCCTTTTAACATATCAAAAGCTTCTTTTCTTGGTGTCCAAATGTCTGCGCCTCTTTCGATTGCACCACGCAGCAAATAATGCAAACTTACTCCAGGAATTGAAACTGCGTCTTTTAAAATGTCTATACCTTTGTCTGTATAAAAGGCACGCATTTTTTCCAGTGCTTCCAAGCCAGGAACAACATCCAAATTGTTGTAATATTTCAACCAATCCGCAAATGTTTGCATGCCTTTTTCTTCAAATAATTTCACACATTTAGCATAATCAGTTTCCGAAAGAAGGCTTTCATTTCTTAATTTGGAAAACCATTCTAGAAAAGGAGGAAGTCCAGGATAGTCCAGCTTGTCTGGCGAATCAAACCAATCATAAGGAAACCAAGACTTTTCTCCTTCGCATTCAAATGCTTTCAACCATTTTTCGTAACTGGTTCCTGGACCAACATAATTAAGAATATCAAGAAAACGAGATTTTGGCTCCAGAAGAAGCATAATTTTATTGGCTTGTTCTCCAACTTTTACATTTGTGTCATTTTTACAAAGCTCTTCCACAAATTGGTTTTTAATAAGATTTAAATCGTATTTCCCTGAGTTAAATCCAAGAGCGGGAACTTGATTACACCAATCTTCAATCCGTTCTCGTTGTGTTTTGGGAAGAAAATCCATGTCTGGAGGATAAAATTTTTCTCGAACAATTTTTCGAATTTCTTCTCCTCTCTTGTGTAGTTCTTCAAGAAACAAAGATACTAAACCTTCTGGGTCTTTATCACAAATATGGGTTGGAACGCGATTAAATGTGTCGGCAACAGAAACAGAAATTGGTGTGTGTACATTTTCAATTGTTAATGTTGGGGTTTGTTCTTTTCTGCGATTGGAATCTCCAAAAGCTTCAAAGTCGTAAATTATTGCGTGAGGATAGCTTGTTGTGTATGACTCGCGGTGATATTTTCTTGGAAGATTTTCAACTTCACAACCAAACTTCTCAACAACTGTGAAACCAGCCTCTCGAAGTTGTTAAGATCGTTTTAAGTTTCTTCTCCAACGATCTTCAAGTGTGTCTCCATCATCAAATGGCTCATCTCTGTTTTCAGGAAAACATGTGGGGCAACCGTGGTAAAGACAACCATGGTGTTGAAATATTGTTTGGGTTGAAGGTTCATACCCATCCACAAAACTATTACAAATATGTCTTTCACCACCATGTCCACAAAGCGCGTGGTGAATATGCGTTCCGCGTTTTTCTGCTTCTTGCTCAAGCCAACGACAGCTTGTTTCTGAAAACCTTGAGTTTTTTGGAAAGAAAGCCTTTTCAAAAGCGGTTAAAGGTTTTTCAACTGGTTTTGACCAGCAACGAATTTGTGTTTCTCCATTGTGGCACCTTCCGTTTGAATGGCAGTGAAGATTGGCAAGTTTTGTAAATCTTTGGTCGCATTGAGAACAATGATACGCTTGTGCAAGTTTTGAAATATCTCGAATAAGGAAAGCGTGCCCTTCATAAATTCCAATTGTCATTAATGTCTTTCAACTTTGGGTTTGGGTTTCGACGTTAATGCCAAATTGGCTTTTCCTGTGTTTGCTCCGGCTCATAAACACGAATTCCAAGCCATTTGCTTGAAGAAATATCTTTGTTAAAATGTCTTTCCACATCATCCAATTCATCAAGAGAAGTTTTTGGTATATCTTTTGTTCGCTTGGAAAGTTTTAAATAACTTTTTGCAAAATCTCCCGCAAGTATTTCACAACTCTTTGGGTGTTTTCCTCTGTGTACTGCCAAACAACGCCACAAACAAAGATTGTCTTTAAAATTGTCAACACAAATCATGGAATGGTTTCCCTTTGCTAAATTCTTCAGCCAAATTGGAAGTGGGCCTGTACCAAGAAGAGGTTGACGATCTTGTAAAACTTTTAACTCAACATGATGAGTGCTTTCAAAAGTCCAGTTTGTGTTGGGACGTGCAGATTGATTTTGCAAACGTTTTCTTTCCTGCTTTCTTAACCATGCTTCTGCATCCTCAATTTTTGTAAACCAAGGAGAACGCGTGTCTTGATTATCTTGAAACTCCATTAAATCTCCTGTATTAATATTTCGCAAAACATTTGTCGTTGCATGGCGCAAGAAAAACGCAGTGTTCACATTTTGTAGAAGAAGTTGCATCATTTCTCGCGTATGATATCTGAAAGGTCTTGTCCAGGAATATACCATAAAATTTTTCGCCTTCCAGTTTCTTGTTCAACACCATCAAATTCAACGGGAGCAAAAGTGCTAGTTACACGCCTTCTTGAAGCGCGAGGAATTTCTCCAAAAACAGGTTGTGGCTCAAGAAGGGGTCGACGACGAGGCGCAGGAACGGGCCTTTTTTTTTTCTGGTCTTCCTCAAACCACCTTATTAACTCTTCGTCAAAAGCCTCCTCCTTCTTTCTTCGAGGGGCTGGTACTGGCCTATTTCTTTTCTGATCTTCTTCAAACCACCTTATAAACTCTTCATCCAAGGCCTCCTCCTTCTTTCTTCGAGGAGCGGGTACTGGTCTACTTCTTTCCTCGGTTTGTTCCACTTTAAGTGAATTTGTAACCATTCTCCTCCCTATATTATCCGCAAAACAATTTTCGCGAGAAAAAATTTTTCCGTTGTCCATCCTTGTGGCCATAAACGTAACACAATTATTTCCTTTACACCCTTTCTCTAATTGGCCGAACCAAACCAGTCCGGTTCTAACCGGTTCCGGACGGTTTCGGTTTAACTGGTTGCGCTCCTAGTAGTAAACTGGAGACAATTTACGAAGGTGGATTTTTTATTGTGAGAATAAGCCTTATTTTTTATGTTTAAACCTTAAAAAACTAACTTTCACTTTGTTCAAGTTAGTTTTTTAAGGTTTAAACATAAAAAATAAGGCTTATTCTCACAATAAAAAATCCACCTTCGTTTGTCTCCAGTCTACTACTAACGTTACTAGGTAAAGTAGCGAGGTTTGAGAGTTTGTTAAGAAAGTCAGTAGTGTCTTTAATGTGTGAATCCAAGGAAGAAACGAGGGCGTTATGTGGTAATCACCGAATTGTGAGATGCGTTCTGTAGGGTGGCTGTTAGATGAAACTATGGGACGTCCCGGGTTGCCGGTCTTGTGTATTTTAGGTAAAATGTAAAAGCGTTCAGGTTTAACGTCATTTTGTATAAGGTATTGTTTCGTCTTTTCGTCAATGTAGCCGTCTTTGAGCATGCGTTGAACGTAAGTAGTAACTCGCTGTTGAATTTTGTTAGTTAAAACTCTAATGTTCAAAATAGTGAACAAACAATTGCCAGAGTATATATCCGAAAGATTCGTGAATACTAGTACTATCCATAGATACAATCTACGTGACTCTGAACTAAATCTGTTCATCCCTAGACCGAACACAGAAGCCCTTAAAAAGATTTTTCGCTACAGGGGTGCCATTACATGGAACAGTCTACCTTGCGAGGCTAAGCAGGCCACTAGCTTAAACAATTTTTATTAATATATTGATTAAGTATTAAGTTATTTTTTTATATTTTAACTTGTCTAAATTTGAGTAGTAGATAAATTGGACTTTTAAATATAGATTCTTACTTTACTATTTTTAAATTAATAGTCATCGTTAAATTAATAGTCATCGTATTTGTAATGCACGGCTCCATGGGAGAGCACTATTTAGTGAAATGCACTCCGTGGGTAAATAAAGTTTTGATTTGGTTTGATTTCATTTAAAAAATGCACCAAATGCAACTAAGCTAATTCCATTTATTTATTTATCTTTCTATTTATTTATATTTATAACAACTTCATTGAAAATAAAACAATACTGAATTATTCACAACTAACTTACAGCAGAAAGGAACCCATTCCCTATATTTAAATAGGTACTCATAGGGTACTTGTGTGGGCTACCACAAAGAAATGAAAAGGTTTAATGTGGGTGCTACTTCGTACTTTATGCTTGAAGTTATCAGAGGTTATGGACGGACCATTAGAAAAAAACAAAGGGGTGGGGTGGGGTTGAAAAAATTTCGATGCATGAATGTTTTTTTGAAGCCCACTTGTCTACAGGATTTTGTTTCCATTGCATGAACTTTTTTTTAGGTACTACCGCTTGCAAGATAATTTTTTCGACAAGTTTCCCTTGCCGTAAGATAAGAGATACCCGGAAATGTCACGCCGGTAATATTTT
This sequence comes from Pachyseris speciosa, assembly GCA_016490735.1. NCBI lineage: Eukaryota > Metazoa > Cnidaria > Anthozoa > Scleractinia > Pachyseridae > Pachyseris > Pachyseris speciosa. Next base: position 1,245,419 of record JAEMWC010000031.1, on the reverse strand, counting down.
TGAAAAGGCGCCAAAAATTGCCATCCATATTCTTTGTTAGCCTCGACATTAAGTGGCCACACCTGGAGTTTAATTTGCCTATTTCGAAACATTTTTTCTCTCTGCTTGAGAACATTCGCATAGACACTTCTTAAGATTTTGGTTATTCAGAACTCGAAAACACAAGGGGTATCAATATTTCCGTGTATGTGACATGTTTCTCAGAGGCAATCCCAATGTCACGCATTTTAAAAAAAAATTCGAAATTCACACTGCTCTATTTTTCAAAACAAAGCGTGCTACTTAGCTGAAAACAGGCCAGCAGATATTATCTTTAAAATACCATTTACCTGATGAAGGTAAGCAGAGCATGTGCGGTGCTTACAAGGATTAAATTCTTCACAACTTTACAAAGATATGTGCGGGAAAATTTTGTTCAGGTCGATCGAAGGTGTGACGTGCAGTATTTCTCACATGAAGAGATTTTCGTGGACACGTCGATATCTTGTTTTTCTTTAGAAGTCTACATAAAATAGGCCTTTTTGAGGCTAACAGAATGTATAATTATGCAGTGTTTGTTTACTGACAGCTTTATTCAGTGAAGTGTGACCGGAAACACTGCGCTGACCTCACGTAAATAATTTTTTTTTTTTCGCTCCAATGCCTTTTTAAAGCTGAAAGAGGGTAAATTTATTTGCGACCAACGACCTTGAAGTCAAATGAAGGTTAACAGGGTTACTCACCGGTTGGTTTATTCGTCACACAAGTTAGAAGTAAACACAACCACTAGTGCAGTGCCCCTCAACTATAAATACAAGTTTTCCTTTAAAAAAAATAACACGCTTAGTACAAAACGAAGATAGTAAACGTTTATCAGCAAACGATGATGTGACGGTTCCTGACATTCTAGTGACTACAAATGAATCGCAAAGGTGGACTCAAGCTCACTTCATTAACTTCTGCCTGATAATCTTGAATGACCATTTTCGCGCAGAGTGTTCAAACACCACTTTCCATGGTCGATGCCATACAAACGAAAACAAAACGAGAAAATATGCACTTGGGGCCTGGATTCTACTACATTCGACAGTAAGGATGATGCAAATCCTTTTGTCTGATTAGTCTCGTTACTCCCAAGGGACATCACGTGATGTGTTACGGACATTCGATGACTATAGTGTGAGTTACCACAGGTAGCCCACATAAAAACCGTACCCCTCTGGAAAGCGACATCGCGGAAGACCGGCAACTGGCCGTTTTGTAGAGTCGCTAGAGGCAGAGAAACTCAGCAGATCAGTCTGGTGTGGATCTAGAAGTCGTTTGTTTCATTATAACATCCTTGCATTGCATTTAACCATGGACACGATATTCTTGGAGGTTTTCTTTTGGAAGAACCACATAATTATCATTGAAAACATGAATGGAAATTGCCCATTTCATGTCGTCTACGAAACCCAAAAGGAACTCAATGAGTCGGTGGGGGGGCGGGGGCGGGGGTCGATTATATTTCGAAGAACCCGTTAAAAAAAAAAAAAAAACTCGCTAAGGAGCGAAGAGAAACGGTCGATTCCAGCAGCTGATACAGTACGCTATTATATCTTATTTCGGTTTGCTCGTGAAATTATAATTTCAACACACACTGACAATCACGGGTAAATTTCCCAAGGGAGTTATAGTAACTTGTCATAACGTTGCTTCTGATTGGTTTATAAACAATGGATTGAACTGACATTCGTCATGGCGTGCAGATGAGCGATACCTTCCCTTTTAGGGACCGCTGACCTAACGTAGTTTGACGGTGACGTCACATTTCTCGCGCCACCGAATTGCGTGAGGAAAGAGGGGAGCAGGGATGGTACAGTGGTGACAGCACTCGACTCCCACCAATGTGGCCCGGGTTCGATTCCCGGACTCGCCGTCACAAGTGGGTTGAGTTTGTTGTGTGTTCTCGTTCTTTCTCCGACAGGTTTTTCTCCGGGTACTCCGGTTTTTTCCTCTCCTCAAAAACCAACACTTCCAAATTCCAATTCGATCCGGAATTTCGAGGGCCACAGGTTTGTCATTCAAGGACTGTTAAGTGTCACCCTCGTTAAACAAAGTCGATTATTATTATTGTTATTATTATTATTATTATTATTATTATTATTATTATTATTATTATTATTATTATTATTTGGAGAGGAAAGCAAGAGAACCGATTAGTTCCTCACAAGTTAGAGCAATAGTGCACTCCTTGGGGGTTCGAACATTAACAGAAATTAAGTGCACGACTGGCCAATGGTCGGTTGATACAGGTTTGAGTGATTTTACGGTCTGCTACTATAGGACTTTAATCTCCTTTGTTCCAGTCTATCCGCAAAGAGCGTCATCGTGTGAAAGTGGCCTCAACAGAGATTACCTTTAATAATGAAAATGAATTATAAAAACTAAAGATAGCACAACAGAACCACACTAAAAATCAAATAATAAACATATCATTTATACAAAATATCGTATTTATAACATTCTTTAAACTGTGTGATCAGAGAACATATATATTTGGTTGGGTGAGAGTTTCGAACTTCATATTCTGTTATCTACAATATATTTTTCCTTTCATTTATCGTAGTCAGGCAATAATTCAAATCGACAGTGGTAAACAGTGTGGTCTTTATATGAATTTAATCTGTTTAAGTGGTAGTCTCGCTCCACACTTATCATAAATTGGTTTTTATACAAGTGAATTGAAGAGGAAATGGAACGTTTCCAGCAAACGGCAAAGCAAATTGTGCAGAGTGACAAGCTTGTCTCGAAAGTCAATGTTTTGTGCTCTAGCCTGAAAACGGTCTTATATCGAAATATATGTATATATATATATATAAACATCATTTATGGACGTATTATGCTCCTGTCATAAAATTATCCATAAGAAATTTACTAAGCGATGACGTAAAATGTAACAATCAGCTATAAAATAGATACCAAAAATATAAAAAATAAACATCTTCAAAACCAGGTTATATTTTAAGTCTAAGAAAATTTCAAAAGTAGGTTTCAAAAAAGAAAGGTTTCTCTTGAAGAGCTGTGGCTTAGACGTACCTTTCGCAAGAGCATACGTCCTTTACAATAAAAAAGCAAAGGTGCACAAAGGGTGGGCAAATTTTGGAGGCTTAACTGAACCGTCCATTTATTACTTCTTTATTTCTATTGCTAATAACTGATTGGGCGATTTAAGTCACTTCGTAGTCTCTGATTGCTTAAGTTTACATTTTACTGCTGTCGGTTTTTACAAGGCCTCTATTAACAGTCAAACCAGCTTTTCTGTTCTGCTTGATAGAGTGCAGTTCTCGTGAAGAAACTGTTGTTCTCGCTGTCGCAAGGTTTCTGTAACCGCTACAAGCTTTTTCAACGCTGGCTGAAAGAAACAAAAATACAAAACCAAAATACAAACGAAGGACTGACGGTAATCAAATAGTTCTAAATTTTGGAATTCATCAGTTTTCGTTTGCATTTCATTTATTAAGTTCCAAGCCTCGATCTAAATACAGGCTCAATCAAAGGCGTGTCAACGGTTATACCTGTAACAGGCTCAGGTGTTGAAGCTCTGACGTGTACGTCCAACAAATGTCATGAAGAGCAGCAAGGTCACGTGACGGATCTGTGGAAACTTGTTCTATGATAGGCGGACTCTGTGTCACGTTCTGTGAAATAAGGAAAATTAGGAAAACTGGTGACGAGAGTTAAAAGAAGCCAATATTTAACAATTATCCTGCGAAATCGCACGGAATGATACTTCGCCGAAGCAGAGTTGGCTAAAATCAGGCAATCTTGCGCAAGATTGAGCAGGATAATTGTTTTATAATTCAACACATTAATGACAGAGCACAGTTTTCGGCGGTTATTGCAAAAAAAGCTGGAAAAGCCATCATATTTTTTCCGTGACACACAAAATTACGTATATCGCAGGATATCTGTTGAGTGCGCGTGACGAATATTGGACAGCGCCATGACCATATTTGGACATTGTCACAATGTGTTGAATAATAGTTCATGGTATGGCGTCGTGTTAACAGTGAATCCAGTTACACTGTTTCGTCTAATGCTGTGCTCTAATCAAGAGAGATTGTCAAATCGCAATGAGAGAAAGTGAAATAGTATATAAGAAAAACAAAGTAAAATAAAAGTTTCGAGTTCGCCTAACGGAAGTCGAACCTATGAGCCCTCGATTGCTAGTTCGGATACTCTTATCTCGGGTAATGGAGTTGTAGGTGATCATTATGTTGATCAGCGTTGGTGGGTCTCAACTAAAAACACTGCTGGATTATCGATGACATGACGCTGACCAATGTCAGATACGTTTAACAGAATCGAAGACACTTCTGAAGTGTCATGTGCCGTTAGAGGAAGAGTTGCGCTTTACTCTTACGTTATGGTTAACCCAAGCATTTTAGCACACGAGTTGATTTTCAGACAGGCTGCGATGTGTGTCATATTTTTAGCTGACTGTAAAACGTCCACACGTTCTTCAAAAGGTCTTTCTTTGGGCGGGTAAAATGGTATCATGTGGATGAAAGAGCGATCAGTCATCGTAACAGAAACTACCCTGGCAGTCTTAAATAATGTTTGTAGATACAACGAGCTGAAACATACGCACTATGCTTACACAGATCAACACACAACTATAATACAAGGCATATTTCGTTGGCACACTTTCAAAACACCTTGGTCTTGTCATTACCGTCCTCTCACCCATCACAACGTTGTTTTGAGAAGGGGGGGGAGGGGAGGGGATCCCATGCGTCCCAAGAAATGTGTCCGTGACTGCAGGTGGTAAAATAAGCGCTTCCATAGGGTTTGATATACGCCGACAAAAATGAACAGTCTACCCACCGAGAGCTCATCCAAAAAATTGATCATCTTTTCTTTGTTTTTTAAAATGAACGGATTTACTGGCGTCATAAAGGATTCCTGGTTGAAGAGAGAGAAAGAGAAAAGACTGACAAGGTTATTAATAAGGAAAACGATTGTTAGAAGGAACGGTAAAAATTCAGAAGACCGCATAGACCTTACCTTAGCCCCAAATTCCACTAAGTTTGCCAGGTTCTGAAGGCACTTGGCCACAAGTGTGAGAGTTCGGGCGGCACAAGATGACGGAGACTCTAATGAAAAAATAAAATAATACATCTTTAGTTAGCTATAGATGATATCCTGCTTTCCAGTGAGTCATGACTTTAATTGAGTAGCCTAGTTAAATACGTGTATCTACCACCATGCAAGACAAAAGACAGAAAATCTATGTTGCTATAGGCTATGAAGACAACAGACAATAAACAGAACCACAGCAGAATGTCCAATTATCTTATGTGGTGCAAATATATTGTTGTTGTTGTTGTTGTTGCTGGAGGGTAAGTGGTCTTTTCAGGCAAGATGAGAAAGTTTAATGCACAAATATGCTTGAACTAAAACCACTTATTACCTGACATCATGTTGCATATTTTTGGATTCATTATCGCGGGGCATATTAACCTCAGGAAAAGAAAACCACTGAAAAGGAAAACACAAAATGATACAAGTTCATTATTATTACTAAAAGAACAAGAGGCTAAATTAGCCTAAACTCGGGCTTGCAAAAAACAGTATTGTATCCCTAACTTAGCGCTAAACAAAAGAATAGAGGGAAGTCTGTCTTTCTTACATCGGACGCATTGTGTTTAGCTTGTGTTGGAGTCTATTTCTTTAGACCCCTATCAACATATATTCCTCTAAAATACAGCTCAACCATTGAGAACAATAATTATAACACTTGTAAAAAATATTTCTAAAAGAACAAGAAAAAGAGAAACAGAAAAAATAAAGCCCGTGATATATACCACTAAAAGACATCGAACCCCGGTTAGCTGCGTCACAGGCAGGAACAATGACCTTTAGGCCACAGAGGTTTATCGTTTTGCAAGGTGATAAAAATAGTGTCTTGATTCCAAAAAAAACTAAGCACACTTGTTTTCGCTTCGATGGATAATTGTTTGAGAAAGGAAACGCTTATCGAACGATGTAGGATTTTTTCGCATAAACGTTAATGGAGTTTCGGTGAAATGTGAGTAGAAAATTAATTAGCAGAGTGAAACTGTTTACAAATTCGTCAATCCAGGGTCATTTGAAACACAAGAAAGGAACCTTTCTGGACAGTTTGAAGTGACGCTAGTACATGTGTAAAAACTAATCGCTTATCATTCAAAAATTAAAGTCCAGAAATTGAGATATTGTGGAAAATAGTAAATAAACTACCTGTCAAAGTCTCAGGGGTGCGTGATATCCCGTACTTGAGTTATTCAACAAAATGTACATCTCAATGGAGCGGATACGGGGAACACGGCAATCCATCTGGAGTTAAATTTTGGTCATGTTAAAAGCTTTCTTCTCGCTGTTGAACTTGCAAACATTCGTATAGACACTTAACATATTAGTTGTTCAGACTCCAAAGACACAAGGTGAATCGACGTTTTCCGATACGTGACAACAGGCATCATTCTTGCTGTTGATATGAGATTTACACTTCCGAATCACTCGGCCGTGAAAGGTCAAACTCCCTTTGTCTGTAGTCTCTAATTTTTGGCGCTCCCCTCGCGTCGTGTCTCCTCGCAACTTCGCGCGCGCACGTGTCTTTCGCCCGCCCCACAATCCATCGCCAAAATTAGAGACTACTCACGAGGAAACACGGCAGTCCATCTGGAGTTAAGTTTACTCATGTTAAAAGCTTTCTTCTCGCCATTGAACTTGCAAACATTCGCATAGACACTTCTCTTAACATATTGTTTGTTCAGACTTCAAAAGACACAAGGTGAATCGACATTTTCCGATACGTGACAACAGGCATCACTCTGTTAAAAATAGTTAGCGCTTGCGCAGAAACGCCGGAAGTGAGCTTTGTGGATGATGCGAAAATTTGGTTTATCAACGGAGTTGATAATGTAAATTGACCACCGTACAGGGATTCGATTAGCTGACGTTTCGAGCGTTAGCCCTACGTCGGAGCGAATCGAGGAATTGTGGGTTGTGTATGGTTTATATACAGAAAATGGAGCTACGCTATTGGTGGTAACATGGTAACGTGAAAAACAGGAATAAATTAATTGAATGAAAAGCGCTCGTTGATACCGTGGGGATTAAGAGTGCCAATTTGAAAGTCGTGGTACCTTGATGTAGGGAAAGGCCGGAGATTGACATGTGTTGTTTGGAATGGTTAGGGAGATTAAAATGCCGAGCGACAGGTTTGGATGCGTCTTTGTCATCTTTCTCAACATCACGAAGATGTTCTCGGAATCGGTCACCCAGTCGTCTTTCTGTTTCGCCGATGTATAACTTTTTGCATAATGTGCAGGTTATGCAATAGATAACATTTGCGGAGGTACACGTGAAACGATCAGTGATCTTAACAGATCGCTTAGGGCCCGATATTTTGTCAGTGTTTTGAATGAAAGGACAAGTTTTGCATCGCGAGCGCGCGCATTTAAAAGTGCCAGGTTGTTCAGTTGTTTTGAATGCGCTTTTAACTAGAAAGTTACCTACATTTTTGTCGCGTTTGAATGAAATCTGCGGTGGTTCCGAAAAGATTCTAGCAGTTTCTGGATCATTTTGCAGTATCTTAAAGTTGTTAAGAATGATGGCTTTAACTGGGTTATTATGCGGGTGAAATGTGAGGGTGAATGGAATTCTGTCATTCTTTTCCTTTTGTGACGGGCCCTAAGCGATCTGTTAAGATCACTGATCGTTTCACGTGTACCTCCGCAAATGTTATCTATTGCATAACCTGCACATTATGCAAAAAGTTATACATCGGCGAAACAGGAAGACGACTAGGTGACCGATTCCGAGAACATCTTCGTGATGTTGAGAAAGATGACAAAGACGCATCCAAACCTGTCGCTCGGCATTTTAATCTCCCTAACCATTCCAAACAACAC
>JAEMWC010000031.1:1135000-1232500 GCA_016490735.1 Pachyseris speciosa | reverse complement strand
ATATTAAGGCGAAACATAATAAAAAAAATTGACCCAAACTATAATAAAGCATTCAACGCAGAATGCAATAACAGAGTCAAAAAAATTATTCCTCAGAAAGCTGGTCCACTGCCTTTTTTAACCATGCCGAGAAGCCGAGATGAACCTCCACCATTCACCTCTAGGTACACTACTCACGGGCTCAAATACGAGTCCATCGCATTAGAACAATATTAAGAAGTACATGATTTCTATTCGCAGGCCAGTATGCGGTGTTTTAAAGCCAGGACTTGTGATAAGCCTTGATGCCCCATACCTGGGTGCTTCACCTGATGCTCAAGTCATCGACCCAGGATGTTCTGACCCTTTAGGGCTTGACCCCTCTGGATGCATGTTCGGACAGCAATTTTTGTTGGAGGAGGAGGAGGTTAATGGAAAGCCCAATAATTTAAAGCGCACTCACAAGTACTATGCACAAGTGCAGGGACCAATAGGGGTAACTGGCTCACAATGGTGCGGCTTTGTGGTCTACACCAGTAAAGGAATGAGCATTTCATGGATTCCATTTGATGTTCAATTCTGGCAACAACTAAAGGCAACACACTAAGTAATTATTATTTTAAACACTTCTTAGCAGCTGCAGTGAGAGAACTTAGGGAATAAAGCTAAGCTACTATGATTTGAACATGTATGATAAATTTGAGTGCTGTGGTCTGGGTGGGTGGGGGTAGTGAAAGTTGTATAGAAAAAAGCTGCATGGTACTACGGGTACTACGTACCTAATTTTGATAGAAAGTTCTCATAAATCATGCCTTACAGAATGATCCTCCTTAAGAAAAATAGGTTCAAATAATCTTTAACACTTTTAGTTAACAGTTGCTTTAAACACATCAGATCAGGATTCACTGTGGCTTTCAAGAAATAAGTTAATCAAATTGCGTACCTTCAAGCTCGAAGTATGTAAGCTGTGTATTTAGGTACTGCTTTTAGGCACATGAAAGAATAACACACACTTAATCTTTAAACACAACAATTTTCCCTATTTATGTCGTTCATTAGCACAATCTTTAAACACAAACTTAACATTCGTTCACATTTCCAACGCTTCGCAACCATATCAGAGTTGTTACATACTGTGTTATTAAATTGTGCGTTGAAAAGTTATTACGGTTTGCTTTGACTGTTTATTACAGTTTGGGTTAATTTTTATTACGTTTCGCACTAGTATTTTATCTGGCGGGGGTGGCGGTTAAGGCAACGAAACGTTTCGATCGCTCGTGCACTAAAAGGGTGGCGTCAGACAACTGCGCTTCAAGTGTAATAACTTGCTGAAAACTCTTGCTGCACTGTTGGGACACTTTCAAAACATTCTGGTCCTGTCATTCCCGTCTTCCTCTCATCCGTCACAATGTTGTTTTGAGAGGGGAAGGGGATAACATCCGTCCCAGGAAATGTGTCGGTGACCGTAGCTGTAAAACTCTCACGTTGGTGTGTAGGATGGGAGGGAGAACTAGCAGGCTCCTACATGTTTGAAGTTTCCATCGTCAGACAAGTCCCTTTCTTGGCTTTTATTCTTACAAATTGCATCTAGGTAGTTATCCGTAGAGGTTAATCACAGTCCACGCCTGTGTACCGTGCTGTAACAGAATACGCCAGTCCGCTTAATTAAAAAGGATTTTATAAAAATGGTCGCCATTCGTGAGGACTCACGTCATTCGTCACCACTGAAAGCACAGCGTCAGTTAAATCCCGAGAGGAACAGTATTGTAGCTTCATCGTTTTTCTCTAGTACCGACTGTCTTCTCCTATTTCACAACGTAGTTCCTGTGCACGCGCCCTTTGAATTTTAAGTAAACGCCTGCAGAATCTGTTTTAGGTGGAGCAAGAAATTTGGTTGTAAGTTGCAGGCTGTTCGTCAGTTATGAACACTCATTAAGCCCGTGCTAAATAAAGGTCTCGGTATGCAGAGTCAAACTATACCTTTTTTAAAAAAATGTTTCCTTCAAATGTAACTATATTAAAAAAAAAATTACTTTTTTGGCCTTACCTTGCTTTTCGACTTCTAGCGAGTTCATAGTTTTCAGTAAAAAAATTTCTTGTTTTTCATGACGAAAGATTTTTAGTAGAGTTGATGCTAGGGTGACTCGGTCTTTGCACACTTGACCAAGGCCTTTTACTGCTTGAAGTTCTTTATCCAGAAGAATCTAAAAAAGAGGGTAATTCATGATAAACGTCAATGATTCCAAATACGGACGAGATCTTCTTTGAGAGGGCCACAGTGGTTTAAGGTGGGCTAATGCGGTTATACTGACATGTTTTCAATTCTTAAAAGACATGACGAAATGTGCTTTTTCATAGATTCAAAAATTTTGGCTGTTACGTAACACAGATACACGTCATGTCATAAGGTTCTGTTATCTCTTCCCAGCAATCCACCAAGTTTACGCCAAAAGCAAATCAACACCAAAGCGACGATAAAGCTGGAAATCCAAAGGCGCCTTTTCTTCACGTTTTCTCAGCAAAACATCTTACCTTCTTCGAGATTTATCTAAGAAAGTGTTCGCAATCTAAACTGAAAAGTTCATTACTTAAAACATAGTAAACTAAAGATGATTATGTTTGACTTAAAACACATGCCCTCTATGCGAACGTTATCTCCTTAAAAATTGACTTATAGTGAGGTAATTGGTTGGTAATCGAAGCTAATTTAAAAGGCCAAGCATGAGGTCCCTGAAAGAAAAGCAAATGGTGCCTTGTTTAGCTGTAACATTTCATTTCATTTTATTGTTTTCTCCATTCAGATTATGTTAAGGATTACTTTAGTAATAAATACAAGGTAAAAAAAAATAGAATGGAGAGGGGCATGATATAGTAAGAACTAATTAGTGCGTATGTTAGTGTAACATACGAACCTCTTTCAGTGAACTGTATTCCTCCACGGGCATGATAATCTCATGCTGCAAAAGGAATACGAATTTTAAGTCCTGTCAGCGTCAGTAACTACAAGTATCCTTTAGAATACATAACAAAAGTATTCTGAGTAAAGCGCACGGTTTTCTTTGTTTCATTAAGGTGAGTAAATTTGATATCTCCTGATAATTACCAACTGTCCAAAAGGCTGGTGGCCGCTCTTGATTGTAACAGGGGAGAACAGGTCTGATTTATTCTCGAGCAGCTATTCCCCTCTACTTATTCCCCTAAAGCGCCCATTCGTCCCGTACTCTTCTATGCCATGCCGTCGTCTTTCGTGTATTTTGTACATTTCGTTCTCCTCAACTTCTCGACGTGTCACTATTTGAATGCCGCTTCCTGTTATTCAGTTTCAACCACGTTGTTAGTCTCACCGACTTTGTTAATGGATTCACTTCGCGTATGTTCTTAAAATTATTCTGCACTGTTTCCCCGACATCTAAACGATCAAAAAGACTGTGCCAAATCCAAAAACTGAACTTTTAAGTTGACAAGATGAAAAACTGCTTTGGGTGATGAAAGTCCGAGTCGCTCATACTACGACATCAGCTCAAGTCGAAGCAAAGTCTATAATGCAAATTACAACATAGAGGCAAAATATCCTTACAGCTCAACTGACGCCATGACAATGTTGTTTTCGCAATTTTTGACATTCAAGGAATGCAACTCTCGTGGATTACAGATGTATGCTTTTTCTTTACAAACTCACGAACTCGTTTTGCCGCCATAATAAACAAAAGATCATTTTCCAGAAAATCTCACCAATACGATAAATAAGCATTTTACCGGCCTTTCACTCGGGCATATTAGTGACTCCGCGAGTGAAAGGCCAATAATCTTACCGTAAATTTACTCCTGACTCGGATGTTGCCTACTTCCACTTTAGAGTGAGAGGGTGGAAGGAGTGGGTACCACTCATCTAAAACATTGCCTTTTGGTAAGCGGTTTAATGGAACCATTGCACTTCCTGTCGACAAGAATCACATTTAACGTTTCTTGACAAGATTTCCGCATAGCCCCATGCATTAGTTACGTATACATTTTGTGACTCAAATTGTATTCATTCTCGCCGTTTTTGGAACAGGGTTAGTATGAAAGTGATGCATGCATAATTAAAGTATGGGGCCGTGCGGAAATCTTTCCAAGTTTTTTAACACACTTTCCTAACCAGGGACCAGATTTTCAGGGAGACGGAAGGTCAACACGGGTGGGGAAAGAAAGCCACGAGGAACGTTTTACTGTCTCGACTATGTGCCTCTCGGTATCCCAGCAGGGCTTCAAAGACAGATGAATCTAAATCCCACAACAGTATCCTGGGCGAAAGGTCTGTACGGATTAGACCAGAAGAGAAACAATTTTTTATTACAGACTCACCCTGCAAGTTAATCCCAAACGAACTTCATTGTCTAGTTAAGAAGTACACAGTAGCGCTGACAACTACGACCTCATGTTCTAAAGGCAATATTGCACTAGGCAATTTTTCGTGCAACCTGTCTCGCAATTTTGTTGCCCAACCCGACTTCTACTTCTCGCAGTGATTGCGACAACAACAAAAATTGCGAGACAAATTCACTTCAGACCGTGTTACACTGGGGAATTTTTCGTGCAAATTGCGTCGCAGCAAAATCGCGAGAAAACGTGCGCGAAACATTGCTAAGTGTAACAGCGCCTTAAAGGTATTGGTCATGAGGAGCTGTAAAGAAGGCAACGCGTACACTTAACACACAAATATTCCAAATCCCACTTACAAATTCTAATTACCGACTGGTAAATGCCTAAATGTTTACATTGAGAATTTAAGTGTAGGAAAGGCAACATCGCCATCCCTCTAGGAGTTAGATACTACTAATTGTTGAAATCTACCGACTTACCAATTAAAACATCTTTGGAGCGCTTGCTGCGATTGTATAGGTCAACAGAGTAGTAAGACACATCGGAGGGTAGGTCACTGCAAAGAGACAAATCATGGTTTTGGCACTAAATGACTTTACGTAACCTCTTATTGCGATTCTAACTTTAAAGTTTGCAGGTAAGATGATTCTGGCACACGGATTCATAATTTCAACTCTCGCTGCTGAAGACAACTGTATTTGGATAAGCTACTACTTCCATTACGGTAGGTAAATGCCGAGGAGACTGCAAGAACTAATTAATAATAATAATGACTATGATGAAGATGACGGTTTGTTAGTATAGTTTCCAGGCACTCATAACTCAACTTCATTAATTGTAAACTGCGTTATAAGCAGTCTGGTAAAGTCCCCCGGCCAGTGTTGTAAACCGCCATGAGATTATGATATGAGCGGTTTATATTACATTAAATAAATAGCCCTTCACCTACTAATACAAATCACGCCTGCAATTATCATGTAAAATTAACTTCAGTGTTTGTCAGAAGTGACTTACTTGAATTTAAATTCTTCATTCCATATTGGTGAATGACCTTCCTGCGTCTTTGTTCTGCAGGTTTTAACTTCGTTGAGTGAAATCATGCAGTAAGGATGGGAAACTTTGTTGGAGCTGTGAGCCTCGATGATATTGACTTCTAAACTCCTGAGTTCTTTGACGTCCCGCTCACTAGCGCCAGTGCCAGTGTTTGTTCCTTTTCCGCAGAACTTCTTAATAGCGTCCATCCAATCCTAAAATGCAGCCAAATGATAACGTCTTGACATGATTTAAACAACAGCAAGACAACAATTCAGCGACGAAAATACTGTTTCTTTAAACTGACAAGGTTAAAAAGAAAGAAAATTTTCTCTCTCTCGGAAATATTCACCATAAAGACATAAGAAGAAATGACAAGACACATGATCGCTTAAATACAATTGTTTCTTACATTTGCAAGATCCTGAGTGTCCGCACAAAGGTAAAACATCCGGGACTCATTGAATGCCCGCACCACGACTTGAAAACAATTTGGCCTTGAAAAGATAAAGACAAGAGGAACTAGATGTTAAAACTAAAAGCTGAACTGCGTCATAAAAGAAAGAAGGGTTTAAGAGAAGAGGTTGGGTACGCTACTTTTAACACTTCGCAAGATTTATCACAGCTTCGAAAACGTGCTTCGAATGATTCAAAGAAATAGCTTCTGGAGATCTTGTCGAGTACACCACTGTGCATTCGACTACGACTGTCGTGGTTCATTCCCGTACGTTGTTTAGATAAAAGTTAGGAGATATACGAGTTCTTCCTTACAAGCACCTTTACTTTCAGTACCATTAACCCATTGGCACCCGTGCCGGCCAAAACCGGCCGCGCAGAACCACGTCCCTTGTACCGCTCGTGACGTCATCTGTTTTAATGCTCATGGACAACTTTTACGATGTAGCATGTGTAGGGGGAAGAGATCTTTCAAACCATACCCACGATTCATAGCACGATTCCGTCAAACAGGCCGGAGAAAACGCGAAAAAACCAAGTGACTTTGAGCCGAAAATTTGAATGAAAATCTTGTTCCACTACCCAATTGCACTTCCTTCCACCAAATACTATGTTCCTAAAAGTTTTCCACAAATCTTTTCCCACCGAAAGGAAGCCCAGAAAATGCCCAGCAAGAGAAAAAGAAAGCAAGGCAAGAACAGCGAAAGAAAAGGGGAGGAAAGAAAGCGAAATTTTGTTTTCTGCGCATGCCCTATTTTGGAAAGCTAACATTAAGCATCAGGAACAGAAGAACGCGATGAACTCCACAAGCAAACAGAGTTTTGGGCGGTTTTGGTTCTTTTTGGCTAGAATCTGGCCAGAAAACGGCACGACGAGCTTCAAAAGGTGTTTTTCGGCAAAACGCTCGGTAGTCAATGGGTTAAGGTAATCCTCTGAAATAAAACTAGACAGATTTTCGTTCAAACTTTGTGCACTGAATATTTCTCATATGAGAACTTCAATTTTGAAATAAAAAAGGGGTGCCCGTGCTCATTAAGGAGCAGTGAAGCATTCAAAATGTCCCATTCTGGCATTATTCAATGCTTACTGTAAAAACGCATTCCAAGTTACTGTAAAATCTTTGAGAGTCCAGACTCATAATAACACGCCTTAAACTACAGTCACATTGTGTCGGACACAAATAAACGTTTAAAGTTTGATTTAGACAGAAAGCTGAAACCTTGATCAGTGAGACATGTAAATTTGACTGTATTAAGCCGCTTTCACATTTCATGGTGGTATAAATGAACCTCATTCAAAATCCATTGTATGTGGATACCTGTAAACTAGCTTGGTGTGCCATTTTATTATGTGATGTCACACCTGAATAGCTAAGCGTATGACACAATAAACTCGTATCTTATTGTATCGCGGCCACAACAGTCAATCCCATAAAAACATCATAGCGACATAAAAAAGAAAAATTTTGCTTATAAAAATGTCGATTTTACAATTTCTACTTGATCATTTATCCAATTTAAGTGTGTCTTACCTTCCAAAAAAACTCTGATGGACCTCATAGACCACAGAAAAGCTTAGATCCATCATACCCTTGGGTTTCGTTCTCTACAAACAAGAAATTGGAAACGAAAATGGAAAACATTGGTGGACTTCATTGACAAAGCAAGTTTTGATCTTTAATAATGACAAGTTAAACAATCTAGAAGGACAACGAATTAATCAACTTCCTTCATCGAGACCTCGGTGTAAACGCAAGGTAGTTACTCAACCTTTTCATTTTCAAAGAAGTATAAATGTTGTTCCAAGCCATCAAGAGCAAAAAACATTCTTTTCCATTTGTTGCGGTGTCCTAAGGAAAAATGGAGAAAGTGACAACAAGCGAATGAATTCTAAGGACATAACATTCTTAGACGTGCAAGATACAAAATTCACCAACAGATCTACTGTTTTCAGGGCAGCGTCTGTGCTAATTACTCTTAGTCATTCATCTATTTATTTGTTTATATATCTAATTTCTTTATTCATTTTTTTAATGGTTTATTTGTTTGTTTAAATATTTTACATTAAGTACGCGGCATTATAGAATCGAATTTTGGTTTTATCAACAGAAATGATATGGTAAATTGGCCACCGTAAAAAAATTCCCTTTTGCATAAAGAGCATTGTATGCACTAGATAACAAGGGAGGATGTACAGATTAATTAAGTGACCACAGATTTCAAAAGATCACCTAGGTCTCGATATTTTGTCAGCGTTGATTATAGTATCTACCTTAACGCTTCAAGAAACGAAGAAGGTGAACCATTTTGGAAAGGCCGACCATTTTCAAGGTTCTTTTCTAATGGAGCCAGCCCTTCTTGATCATTTGGTTTGCGTTTACATGGCTGGATAGTTTTTCAAACGTTTTTGGACGAAATTGTTGTTGCCTGGTGATTAAAGGTGCTCACCTGTTTCAGCCGAATTGAGTGTCGGTCGAAAAAAAACTGATCAAACAGATAAACGCAAACAGTTTGTCCTAGTAGAAAAGGGAATAAAAGAAAATAAAAGAACGCGGATTACCTTTTTTTACTAGATAGCCCCTCTTAAAGGCCTGCTGCCTTCGATTAAGTATTACAGGCCCAGGGTTTCCAGATCTGAATACGAATGATGAGCCATTCTCCCGGTCTAAAATCCGGCTTGGGGTCATGGGCCGGTGAGGAAGGTCCCAGTCTTGAGCCTGCAAAGCAATGATGGCTAACTAAGCACAAACAAAAGCACATATTCCTTCCTTTTAGGGCAAACAAGCATACACTCATCTATAAGAATCCGTTGCCTTTTGATCAACAGGGACCTTTAGAATTGAGCACGAGTATGAGATTGAGCACGAGTACGACTTTTCAAATCTGGTTCGCGTGTTTTACATCATCACTTGACATTCACTTCGTACTTAAATTTTATTTGTACAATCTCATTATCTCCTATTAAGCAATAAAGAAGAGTGAGAGTTCTGTGGAGATGAATGGTTTGAATTTTAAAAGTCGTACTCGTACTCAAATCAATTACGTTAATTAAAGATTAAAGATCTAAAGGCCCCTACTATGCATGTGTGCGCTGATAGTTTAAGGAACCTCGCGTTGTTTAATTATGGTCAGAAAAAAATAAATAGAGATTTGATCGGTCCGTATAACTGCGAACCTGCCAAGAAATGGATGTCTGTGTGCATAGAGTTACTGAACCACTGTTGGATGGATTATCAGAGTATGATGCTTCGCTCGCTGGCTGAAATTCCACTAAGAAAGTCCGCCAGACTGGATTACGCCAAAAATGACTACGAGAAAGTGGGATCAATACACTTATTGCAGCTTAGGAGTAAAATAAGAATTCACCCACCAGCGGTTTCGTGGTGAGATAAATTTATACGTATAAAATGTGTAAGTAATTCAGAACTTGGTTTCTCTTACCCTTGACACTGGCTCTTTCAGAGAAAGTCCCTCAACAATGTGTTCATGTTTATACCTCTCTACAACAGCATCAACACTAAAATAAAAATAAAAATCTCGACATGAAATATAAACATTCCAAAGGGTAATAATTCAGATAGTAACTTCAGTTTTGAACCGTCACTACGGCTATAAAAGTGAAAGCTGTTGAGAAGTACTGCTTGCCGTACTCTACAATGCGGTACAGTATTTTCAACGCCGAGTCTGTGGATAAACTACTAAAGTGCAATCAGTATTTCAGGTGAAAGCTGCTGAGTAGTAGTACTTGCCTGTTGCACAGTTTAGTATGCACGTTGTCTGTAATTTTTGCAGTCTGTGGATGAAATCCAAAAGCATAAGCATTCGAGTCAAAGCTGCTGAGCTTTGCTTCTCTGTGGTCGTATAAAAGTAAGGAATGTGAAATCATTCAAATTTATCAATTTAATTTATCAACTTATTAACAAACAGTAGCACAAAATAGAAGAAGATGCAATGAAAAGTCAAAGGCAGGGGCTACTACTTTGTTCCACTTCTATATCCATTCTTGAGGTACTGTCCGGTTTTCTATTGTTCCCATACGAACAGTAACAAAAGAGTTCCTACTTCTATTTGGTTTGGTTTGAGTTCCTACTTCTACTTGGTTTGGTTCTCACCTGTCAAAAATCCTTCCGCCCATTGAATACTGCATTCCCTGCTTTCTGATAAGGAAGCGCGTAATACCCTCTGGAGCCCTACAGAGACACAAAGTAAGCTCTTCGGCAATGGATAGCCCTGTTAAAAATGAGAGTTGTTGGTCACTGCCATAATGAAGTCCTTTACTTGGACTATTTTCTCTCATGCTTAGACACACATGAACAGTGTCTCTGTTTAAATTCAAACTTTACTTTATCTTCCTATAAGAATCAAACCTCTCTAAAATGGATTTTGCTGTGCTTCAAATGGAAAAGTAAAGCACCACAAGGCCAACTTCTAACTAAAAGCAGACAAGCGAGGTTCGGGATAAATCTCCCTGGGATTGGATGCAAGAGGGAAACCTAAAAAAAAGAAATTGCAGGTCTGGATACAGCACACAAGGCGTCTATCGATCAGCTTCGCCGCTGCGTAGAAAGTGCAAGAGCAGCTAACTAAATAGTATATAGTATACATAACTGAATTGTGGAAAACATGGTCGAAGAAAATTCGAGGAGTTTTAGAACTTTCTTTACTGATACCTGCCTTAATCATTAGGGAGACTTAAATTTAGGCTCATTATGAGAATACAGTGCCAAGGAAGGGAAGAAAACGGAGTACGTGTTATTTGTTATTTTGTGGGCATGAAAGCGTCAATTTTGTTCAAATCTCCCCAAAAAAGTTGGATTTCGAAAGCGGCATTGATTAACGCGAAGTCGAGCAGCGCTTTAAACCAAACGTTGTGATGGTTAACAAGAATCACAGCAAATAACCGGTGAATTAGATTTACGTATATATCTGGCTAATCTTATCGCTCAATTTGCGACCGGAAATCACACATTATGACACTTTCAGACTATCCAATCACTAGTATAGGATCGCTAAAGTCGCAAGGGTGGAAACTAATCAAAAAAGTGTACAAACTTATGCTTTGTGCAGACAAATTTCCAGCCAAGCCTTGCTGTGTTTTCCACCAATTTCTTGAAGTCCCGGATGCTTACTCTCGACGAAAGCACTCTTTAGCCTGGTCCAACTTCAACTCCAATTTCTCTTTCAGAGCTTACAAATATTAAGTCAGGGGCAGTTGCTTTCTCTTCTCTTAACAGTTAATCTAATTAGTATGTATCCCCCATACACCAAAGGAGAAAAAACGCAGAGAGACACCTAGTAAGTACTAAAATAAACAAGGGTCAGTATTGATTTCAGGAACCATGTTTCCAAAACTCCAGTGAAATTGCCTGCTTTACTCTAGCAAGTGGCATGAACATATCCTAGAGAAAGAGGCGGGAAGCGTAAGTGAAAAAAAATATCAAGAGCTCGAGTCTGAAGCGTTAAAGGGGCTGTCAGTAGTGGTAGGTACTTTAGATGTGAAGAGTTTCTCAAAATGAGTAGCGTAAGTATAAAAACAGACTTGTGGCAAGAAGAAGCTTTGCTGATTCTGCAGAATGACCACTTGGAGAGTCATAACAAGGTATTTTCAATACGGCATTTGAACTGCATCGGAATTCTAACATCCCAGTAGCTTAAAAATGGTGGCAACACAAAGCTGAGGAAGTCCTTCAGAAAGATGACGTCAAGATTCTATGACATTTGCAGACCCAAACTGACAAACATTTGGCATTCAACAAAGGCAGACACCACGGTGATTGAGAAAAAGCAGGTGTGCTCTATGGGCGTGACAATAACAAAATAGAGAAAAAGGATCCCCAAGTTTGGAATTCTCTATTCGTGGTTTAGCTGCAGTTTCCTCCAACTAACGGAGTTTGATGAAGGTACAGGAACATAGGCTAGGAGCAAGCAACGAAATAATCCAGTAACAGTTCTTCTTGAGCATCGTCCCAGTGGGTCACGAAAACAAATACCACATTACTTGGTCAAGCTCTATGACATGAAATAGATACCGCTTCAGGACCATTCTCGATGACAACGAAGCTGATATTGAAACGACGGTGGATGTGGTAATGATGATAGTCTACGTGATAGTCTAAAGTGCATATGACACGAATTTTTTTATTCCCGTTTCTGGAAGTTCAATATCCCTAAAAACCAAATCGAAAGTTAAAAAGTGTTCGAAATGGCTGAAGGTAAGAAGGTAATTACAAACTGCCAGTGATAGATAAAGCTGGGTAAGGCCCGGTTCAAACGTCGAACTTCACATGTACCGAATCTAATGCAAATGAGAAAAATCTATTGTTTTCGCTCATTTGCAGTAGGTTCGGCACATGTAAAGTTCGACGTTTGAACCGGGCCTAAATGGACAAATCTAATCCCTCATAGAAGAAGAAAATTAGGAAAGAATACTCTACATGTACTTCCATTTTAATTCTGTGATATCTATTTGCTGACTTCCTTATATTTCCTGACAATTATTTCTGGCTTTTCTTCTAGTGCGAGAATGGGTTACCTGAGGCTCACAGTGATCAAGGGAAAAACATGAACCACGCACTATTAACCCACCGTACAATCCAGTCACCCAATTTTCGTATCTGAAGACCCTCAATAATATGAACAAGCACATTCTTATGGCTTGGTAGTGCTTGTAATAACAATGTTTATAACGAAAATAGAACCCTTCACTGCAAAAGTTAAAGTAACACAAATGGAGGCAAGTGTTTGAACATGATGCTAAGTGCACGTGTTTGAAGGTAGTAGACGTGAACTCCGCAATTTTATTGCAGAGACGTTTTTACCCGTAGGGTTTCTCAATAATTAATAAGATGAACTGATACAGGTCTTTAAACATGTTTTCTTATAATATTTGTATGACTTAAACTGCATGCAACTCAAGCGGTTTACCTGAGTGACAGGGAATAGTCGCCTGGGGATTTATCACTCGGCCTAATAAGGAAACTGCCAATAACGCCATCTGCCAAACAATACAACAAACACATTTTTAAGACTACGAATATATGAAAACAAGAGGCCATTTTGGCCTTCATTCAGCCTTCTAAGAGGCATTCATTTACCTACATGCTTGTAATGTTATGATAAAGGTTATACTAGGCATAAAGACAGAAAAAGAGTCGTTTGAGACCGCAAAATGACGTGGCTGTAAATTCCATAACTTTATGTATAATAACTATAGAAACAAAATTTTCGGTCCACTATTTATGGAAAAAATAATTGTTGTTGCAGTCATCTGACACAGCGAACTGTTGCGAATGCGGCAATTTGCATATTCTCTTGTTTACAAATGCTAATTTGGACACGCTTTATCGAGCTTTAAGGTCGCGCAGGAGGAATAATGGAATTACATCATGATTGTCGGTTCATAGGCTCATCGCAATTTATGGTGATATCCTGGGCTACTTAAGACAGAACCGGCAAAAAGCAATGTTTGTGTCCGACTTTTCTGATTGAGAAGCGCGGTAAAGTAAATGGTAAAGTAAAGTCAAGGAGTTCATACTCCGAGATTTCAATAAATAAATACATACGCAATAAAATTAATTAAGTGTCCTGCGCGGCCTTAAGAGGCTTGGTGACGCGCTAAAATTTTTAACTCGCCTTTGATAAAGAAATTCAAACTGTATTCATTATGGGGCAGATGAAAAATGGACATCCAAGTGCCATATTTACTAGCAAACGTTGAACGAGCTTTTAATAAGTTGGTCTTCCGAAGCCGATGAAATAAGCGCTATGAGCCTGCAAAATCACTTTACGCTCTAAAATTCACAACTTTATCTATATTAACGCTAGAAACATAATTTTCACTTCCCCTTAAAGCTGAAATTGCCCATGCTATAGGAAAATAATTGTTGATTCAGTTATTTGGTAAACAAAGCGAAAATTTCGAACGGGGCAATTCGCAATTCCTCTTGTTTACTAATGCCAATTTCGACACGCTTTAAGAGTGGACTTGGTGACACGCAAAAATTTTTAACTCGCCTTTGAAAAAGAGATTCGAAATGATTTTCGGTGCTGCATGCTGTTTAAACTATATACATTGTAGGAAAAATGAAAAATGGACAGCCAAATTTCCATATTTACTAGCAAACTTTTGAACGAGTTTTTAATAAGCCATGACAGAAAAGAGCGCTATGAGACGGCAAAATTATCTGACGCACAAAAATTTATAACTTTGTCATATTAACGCTAGAAACAACTTTCGGTTCTCCTTCCCATTTTATGGAAAAATAACTGTGCTTTCATGGCCATCCGATAAACAAAGCGTAAATTTCGAACGTGGAAATTCGCTAATTCTCCTGTTTACATTTTCCTGGTATTTTGGACACACTTAAAGAGCCGTCTTGGTGACACGCAAAAATTTTTAGCTCGCGTTGCAAACATCTCAACCTTCCCTCAGAAAATCCTTCGAGGCTTCGAACTTGCAAACATTCGTATAGATACTCTTAACTTATTAGTTGTTCAGACTCAAAAACAAAAGGTGGATCGACGAATAATCCAACAGGTGGCATTCTTGTTGTTTTGAGAAATTGACATAACTTCAAAAACAACTGATGCGTAATGTCATGCTTGCGACCTTTCTCCGTGTCTGTTTTTTAGCGCTTGCGCAGAAACGCCGGAAGTGAGCTTTGTGGATGAAACTCGAAGAACCGCCGACATTTTAAGACCCGGGTGACCCGCTGGACGCGGGAAGCCCGAGTAATTATATATTTGAAGTGCGGATCAAAGAATGAAGATGTGAATGATCATCTTCATTCTTTAATCCGTAGTTCAAATGTATGATTTTCATATATTCATACTCAAATATTCATTAATCACAGGTATATTACGAACCAACAAAATGACCAGCTCCCAGTTGTTAGCTCAATTGGTAGAGCACTGCACCGGTATCGCAGAGGTCGTGGGTTCCATTCCCTTACAAACCTGAATTATATTATTTCAGGCTTTATTTTCTCTAATTCTTAAGTAGTGTTCATAACTGCGATGATCATTCATATCTTCATTCTTAAATCCGCAGATCAAATATATCGTCATTTACATATTCATACATTTTTAAGACATACGATGTTAACTAGTGGGCTGAAAAAAATAAATCTTAAATATGGGCAAAAAAATTGAATTGAACAACGTGTCTATTCCTTATAACTGGCTACACTGCAAAATCACATGACTTGCAGCAACATTTTCGATGTATTTACACGGAGAAAATGTCCACAAAGCTTCCCAGGATTGAATAATCGCAACGCCACAGATTACAATGTCCAACGAATAACAGAAGACGAACACAAAAACTAAAGCACTATCCAAAGGACAAATTCAAAGTTCAAAACTGGGGCCTTCAGCTTTATCGCTTGTCCTATGATGTAGACACTTTGATGTGAATTGCGACGTTCAACCCCGCTTACTGCTGTTCTATATCATGAGATGGAGTCCATCGGTTGTGTAGTGTTAGAAGTAGTACCGAGGCTGTGGTGACAGGTGCATTCCGATACGGTTTAGGTTGTGTTCCCTCAGCGGTCCGCTATAGTACCGATCGCTTGTGATGTTGTCTGACTATATGCATCCATGCTTCTGGAATCTCAATTCTGCTATCCTTATTGATATTATCGGGGTGAAGTCTTATGTCCGTAGTCTTATTCACGCTGCGACTGTACCACAAAATATCGGGTAGTTGAGCAATCTCGGTAACCGGGCTGAAAATGTTTCCCACTTCAGCCCGGTTACCTGGATGATTTGTGAGGTCGCCGGCGAAGCACGGCTTCATCTCTGCTTAACTCGCTTCAACCTTTGAAGATAAGAATAGTTCAGTTTCCGCACCAGAGCGGCTCGGATAGCATCACATTGCTTTCTTTCCTGTATCAATAACAATAATATGCCATTGAGCTGCAGCAATGCAACTGCGAGGGTTGGTAAGGCTATGATTAGCGCAAAAGTTATGACCTTCCGTTTCGCCATGATTGTTTCTCGAATTTCGCGCCAACTCGTCCCCAGAATCTTAGCACCTTTTCTTATCTTTGTAAACGGACCGGGCTCATATGAAGACGCATTAAAACGGAGTATCCGCACTAACTATATGTAATATTCAGAACTATTCAGAACCTACGCTTGAGATAGAAAATGTGCATAACTGGATCAAGTTGATTTTGAACTGATACCGTAAAATCCCACGTTAAAGCCCTGGGCTTATATAACTTCATAAGGGGTTTTGGGTGGGCTTATATCCGGGGGGATGGGGGGCATACAGGCGGAACAAAAAAAACAATGTTTCAGAACGACGAGATAAAACGTATCTGAGAAACGAATTAAAGCTAACTTACCATTACATTTAGAGTTGCATTTATAATACATTTATTGTGCGTCACAATAAAGACCAATACACGGAGAATTTATTTCAAAAACATCTATAAAACACTAATGCGACAAGGGACAACTGCAACGGAACAGAACGAAAGTCAAAAAACCACAAGCCTTAACGTTATCAATTTGCCTGTTTGCCGTGAAACGGTCCTCTCGTTGTAAAATATGCATGAACATTTGTTTCTTTCTTTGGTATCATTATAATTATTGAAACAGAAGCAAGCGAATATTAACGTTAAAAGCCGACGTTTCGGCGTCATCATGACACCATTCTCAAGGCAAAATGAATAAGTAATGCCAAGATTTGATTTCTATATTCCCTACAAATTAACATAATAACAAAGGGTCACAAATTTTTCAAGTGAATACCTTTGCGCGAATCGAGTCCGTTTGCAAGTTGGTTTGAGTCTTCTTATAAAAAGCATCTCCTTAATTAGAGAATGGTGTCATGATGACGCCGAAACGTCGGCTTTTAACTTTAATATTCGCTTGCTTCTGTTTCAAGAAATCGTTTTTGATCAAGATTATAATTATTGTTCATAATATTCGCTAGAATTTTAAAATGACTAATATTTACAAGGCCAAAAAGATTTTTTTTTTTAAGTAAAAAACCGAACGTTTTCGGCACTGAGCCAACTTCAGGGTAAATTTAACCGTCCGCCAATTGTATATTTACCACTATCAGGTAATTCCCGATGGGAACAGTTTCGTGATGTAGCAATGAATTTGTCTGTTTAAAGAAGGTTTCTATTGTTGGATCATTAGGCCTTCGAAGATTCTACGCTTGTGAAAAGATTGCGCCGCAGGCGCGTAGCCAGGATTTTTCCACAGTTACGCACAATTTTCCAAATTTCCCTTCCCGCCGCCCCAAGTCTCCAATCTTTTTCAAGTGCCTTAATGAAATTGCTTTACCATCAGTATGCCGAGTTTATGTGGTACGCGTAAGGGTAAGCGTTCTTACTTGTTACGAAATATTACTAAGTCATAAAATTCTGCCTGTTCCTTTTTTGAGTTTATTGAAGTCATTTCAGTCGCCTTTAATTAATCGGAACTAGCATGTTAGTGCTATCTCGGACTTTTATTTACAAATGAGTGCTGTGTACTTACATTGTTTTTGACCGGCATTGATTCCTTGTAAAAGCACATACAGACGTAATTGAGCCCTAGTTAAGTTTCATTTAGGCTCGTACTTCTTTGAAATCTCCCCCAAACAATCAATGTCTCCATGAACAATAAACCGAAATCCTGAGGCTATGTAAAATATAACTGTGCATAGCCTTATCTTATCCTCTCCCCGTCGGGGCTTTTCAGGGATAGTTTAAAGTGCTTCTCTGGGGTGAGATCGGACGTCAGCCTGTAAAGGCGCCTCTGGCTGCCGCTATCAGTCCATATTTGATCTCACCCACCCACCCAAGCCACACATGAATGTCAAAGACAGATGAAAGGTAGAGATAGACCACTACACCGGGAACTACGTCCCCTACTCTTATCGAACAGTGTGTGGGTTCTTTAACGTCCCACAGATTATAAGGTGGAAGTGTTGTGAGACGGGACCTACGGTTTATCGTCTTTATCCGAGAAGACTAGAAAGTCTAACCATTTGCAGATGTTATTACAAAGGCAGCACTTTTGTCCTCAATTATTTAAAGACCCTAAGTGTTGGTCCGGCCGGGGTTTGAACCCGCGACCTCCCGCACGCTAGTCCGGTGCTCTACCACTGAGTTAACCGGTCGGCCCAGAAGCTTCCGGTCACTAATTTCATGTCTTTCACATTCATGCGTGCCGGTTGGATGGGTGGGTGAGATCAACTATGGACTGATAGCGGCTGCCAGAGGCGCCTTTCCTGACGTCCGATCTCATCCCATAAAGGAATTGTAAATTGCCATGAACTGAAACTATGTGATATATGCGGCATATAAATCCGTTACCGTTACCGTTACCGTATAGCTTTCTGGGGTGGATCTTGGATTTTTATAAAGGGGGTTCGAATAAACGACCGCTGAAGGCGGAAGCTTCTGGGGCAGTCCATTGGCATGCTCAAATGGGAAATTTTGAAATGTTAGTCCTCGGAAATGCGATTTCCAGCATTCTGAGGGCCAAATCATAGTGCTTTAATAGCTGTAAAATGAAGTCAACTCTTGTGTCAAAAGGAAAGAATATACTAAAACGATCGACATTAATCGATGCGCATTCGAATTTATCGTTTAGTGGAGTCTTGAGCCTCTTCTTCTTCCTGCTCTGTCATTTTGTCGGTGCCGGTGGCAAAGTAACAATCTATAATTGAGTTTTTTTGGCCATGGAAAGCCTAGCAGAGCGAAGACAGGCCGATCCAAGGCTATAAAACGAGGTGACCATAACGCGTTCACTCTTTACCATCCCGCTTGCTTTCTGATCGCTTTTCCCCGCCTTGTTTGAACCATTCGGTCTAGGCTTTTGTACATTATGCTATCATTTTTTCGAGCATTTTAGTGAGGCAAAAGCATTGAGCATTATTCGAGCATTTTAGTGGCATTTTCCCGAAAAATTATTTTTTTTTGCGAGAAACTAAAAAAGAAATTTTTTTTTAGAGAAAATGGAGACTAAAACTCAAAATTCATGGCTGATTTCGAGGATTATGTTTTTTTGGCTGTATTTATGAACTTGTATGCGTTGTTGTTGTTGTTACTTGCAACACTTGTACGTTTTTGTAAGTGTGAACAGTTAACACCATGTTAAAAACTTTGAAATTAATTAAAAACCGTTGGTATAATGAGCATTATCCGAGCATTTTAGTGTCTTTTTTTGGGAAGACCGAGCATTTTAGTGGCAAAATTGGAGCATTAAGGTGGAGCATTTCAGTGGGGAAACAAAAGCATAATGTGCAAAAGCCTATGAGTCACGTCGCTTCTCCGTAGAAACCGGCATTTGGTGTGGAAAAACACCGTCTGTTGTTTTATCAACAACATCAGTTTGACAGAAACAGGAGAGTGAAATGAATAGAACTGAACAAACTGTGCTTTTTTATTGCAAAATGTATCTTTTCATCTTCATTTTTCTTTTTTATTTTCTTTTAATCATTTTTTTTTTGTATTTTCACCGCTTTCAGGTAAGCACATGCGTACGTGCATACAGGTAAGTACGCCCCTGCGCCGTGCAGAGTACACGCCAAGTAAAGGAATGCGAAGGATTTTCACGTAGGTGACGGGCGGGTTCACAGTCATAACATGTGTTGGAATGTTCTTCAATTCGCACCTGTACATTTCTCATGGTCTCACCGATGTAACTGTCACCGCAAGAACAGTCTCCTTTGTAGACCACATGTGATCGATGAATGTTTTTGTCTTTCAAATTGAAAAGGCTTTTGATCTGTTTAGTTTGCCAAAGGACGATGAAAATGTGATTGAAACCCGTGAATTTGTTCAATTTGGAAATGAAAGTTTTGCTAAGTATGTCGTTTCTGCTGCAGTAAGGGAGCTTGATGAAAATTTTTTTTTGAAGAGCCCTACAAAAGCTCCCTTACTGCAGCAGAAACGAAATTGAACAAATTCTCGGGATTCAAATTCATTGCTACATGGCGAACCTGTTCCCATCTAGAATTACCTAATAGTTACAAGGACGGTCAAATTTACCCTGAAGATGGCTTAGTGCCGAAAACGTTCGGTTTTTTACTTTTTTTAAAATCTTTTTAGCCTTGTTAATATTAGTCATTTAATTACTTTCGATGAAAAATTTTGATGTTTGTGAAGAAACGCAAAAGGAACGCACTTATACATTAGATGGACTTATAAATGGGGGGGAGGGGCTTATTTCCGGAATAATATCTTTGCTAACAAATAGATGGGCTTATATCCGGGGGGAACTTATAGATGGGCTTATATCCGGGGGGAACTTATAACCGGGAGGGCTTTAACGTGGGATTTAACGGTATTGTGAGACGCCAATCTCGTTTTAAGGTATGGTGTTTAGTTCAGTATTTCAGTGTTAACGCAAGTACATATGATAAATATAGCTATAAATTTACAATTTATGTTTAGTTTTCTTGTTATTATAACATTTTCCAGAAAGTATTATCTGACTGAGATTTAATTTTTCTATAAAGTCTTGAAATTCCCTAATGAGTATGAATATATGAAACACGCATATTTGAACTGCGGATTAATAGTGAAAACTAACAGGCATTTTCACTACTATACGTAGTATTCATAACTGCGACGAACACTCTTTTCAAATATCCTAATGTGAGTTGATTCAAGAACCAAAATTATGTACAAAATAAAATGCAAGTCAAAGATTATTCCACGCAGTGTTCCCCCAGCTGAGTAGCACCTGATATTCAAAGATCATGCCTTTCTTCAACCAAGAAACCCTTTTCTGCAACTTGAAAAATGTTTCTGTTGCTTCGGTCTAGTTTATCGTCATGCAGTTCATCTGTACACCCGACTGGAAATGTTCCTTTGACCTAAGGCACAAATCTGACTGACTACTAAATTCTTTCAACAATTGGTTACAGTCTGTGGGAGGGTTTGTGAAGCAAACTCCAAGGGTAATAATAATTAATAATAATAATTTAGAACTTAATAATGGGTAATGTCGTTTGTTTGCGCTATCTGAAGGTGAAGGGTGAAGACACAAATATATTAAAGGGGCAAATGACACTGTAAGCCGGAACGTTTTTCATCACCTCTTAACAGAATTTCCTGTGCTTCTTGTTTGGAAATATTACTGAAGAACCACCTGCAAGAGAGAAAATGAAACCAAACCAAAATAAGACAGGGATATTTATATTAGGTACAAAAAACAGGACAAATGAAAGCGCTACTTACGGCCTCCCAGCACAAGGATCAAGGTCTGATTTCTAAGCGATAAAGAAAAGGAAAATTAGCGTTACACAAACTGTTTCCCCACAGAACATGATATTTGGTCCCTACCAGGAGACTGCACACTGAATACTCGAGACAGTGTCCATAATGGTACAGGAGACAGTGACAAAGATGACTACGCTATAAAAATCATGTGATAGGTAAAAACAAGTCTATCATAAGCTTTTCTTTCGTTATCAAGTTGGAATAAATATCTATACCCAACTGAATTTGCAGAACGCTACCTGTGCTAAAGTGGCCGTTGCTCGTGCAGTTTTTTTTTCTTGTTCACAAAGTAGCCATTATAAAGACTAACGAGTGGACCATTGCTTTTTTTTCCTTCTCCTTCCTCCTTTCTATTCGCTCAAAGTAGCGATCCAGCTTGATATATAAAAATGTATATATAGCAAATAAACTCGTGGCAGTCTTTTCAGCAAAGCCTTTTTAAACACTGCACTGACACCAGTTTACTCAAAGTGGTAGTGAACAAAGTACGATTATTATCAGTTCAAGGTTCAAAATTATCAAATTTCAACACGTATGGTACACAACAATAGGTTCGAGGAATAAAAACAATCGGTCTCTGCACGTGCATTTTAGATTTTGTTGCAGTTCTTTTCCGTCCTATGCAAAACAACAGCGTGAAATGACAAAATTCAGTTGAAGGGTTTTTCGAGAACGTAAACCCATAACAGCAATTTTTTCTTTCTTTTTCCTTACTTTAACGCCGTATAGTTCGCTCACATTTTACAAGTAGAAAAAAGTTTCAAAAAAAGCGAAAGAGTTACAATAACGAGAAGTTACTGTATACTTTGAAATGACGTTTTCGTCGCATTCGCGGTTGTCGTTTGTTAAGCTCCCTAACAACGAGAAATGAACAAATTCAACATTTTGTAGAGAACGTGAACGCATAACGGTGCAGAGGAAGTTCAGTCGCAGGCAAGGCTCCACAGATGGTCGCTTGGTTTGCTTAATTCTTACTTCAAATATTATTATTTATCAATTCTAACCCTAACCCCCAGTTTTTCAATCCATTACTGTTTAAGTTTCTTTGTAACACTTTCAAGGGCCCCTACAACAACCGATACTACGTCCACGTTTTTTATAACCCCATTCTTCTAATTTCCCTCTTCAAATCCTGACATTTTATTATTATTATTATTATTATTATTATTATTGTTATTATTTTATTTTTGTAAATTTTAATAATAATATTTTTATTTACAATTCATCGAATATTTACAAAGCAACAAAATATTGCAAAAATTAATAAGTACAAACGAGAAAACTGTATTAATTCTTTGTTATAAAAGCTTATCTAAAAACTTTCACATTGGACTGTTACAGAAAACTACGCTATACGGAACGGCCAGGATCTTAAGGAAAGTGCTTGATTTCTCAGCACCAGGAGAGAGTCCCAAGGGTACCCTTGGTCATTTGTTATAACTCGCTCCCTTGGGATATATGTCGGCATGAGAACAGCCAGAGCCCAGAGCTTAAAGGATAATAATAATAATAATAATAATAATAATAATAATAATAATAATAATAATAATATGATAATAATAAAAATAATAAGTTATGGTAATAGGACTGAGTGGAGCACAGGGAGTAATCGGGCGAGTGATTTCAAACTGGCCGAGCCCATAGCGCGAGGCTGATTTAAAATTACGAGCACAATTACCCCTGAAGTCCGATTACCAATTAATTGTGCCAATAACAAAATGCGAGAAACTCTAGAGGTCAACTATCTGTAAAACTATTGTACAAAATAACCAACGGTTTTAATGCAAATTATCCGACACCGGAAATGGTTGCTATTTTACAAAGCGTGAAGATTGACAACTGATACAACATGGCAGCTACTGCTCAACATACCCAAATAAGGTAACTGTCCGATTTGGCCTGTCCGATTACAAGTGGGCTTAATAGAGCTTTTACAGTAATTACAAAAATTATCAAGTTATGAACTAAGAGAAAACTGTATCCTTTGTTGTAAAAGTCATTAATAATTCATAAGACTAACGACCAATCTACGGGTAGTATTTGAGTCACATGTATACCTCTCTAAACCCCAATAAAAATTATTAACTTTCATAAAGGTGTCCTGCTCCGCTAATTAGTATGCATTAACTTTGATACAGATCTCTACTGATTAACATTACAAAAACGACAAACACAATCTATTGTTTCATTTCACAAGTAACATAAAATATTCGCGTGAGACCTTAATGGGCTTTAAAACGGCTCGCCTGCGGCTCGCCGTTTTAACTGCCCATAAAGGTCTCCCGCTCATATTTTATGTATTACTTAAAAATGCTTGTCTAATAACTTTCACTTGCTGATGATACATTGTTGCATTTACATGATATAATGCAATGACTGAAGTTAATTACCGGTATTGTTGGTTTACAGAAGAAAAAAGAAACGGTTTAGTTCTACGTCGTTCGCTATAGTCACTGTTTCTAAGATGATTTTAATTAGAGATCTATCATATCTATAAACAAAACAGAAACAAAAACAACTGGTTTTTAAACCCGACCTTTTAGTCCACCCCAAATTCTCCGCGGGAAAACATGTCGCAATGAATGCGACTGCGAGATGCTATATTTTTTATATACATACACTGTAAGTACATGTAGTGTCTTCGAGCATTTTAGTGACTGTTTATGGAGGTTTTCCAGCTAAAAAGACTGCTCTCTGAATCGAAGAGTGTCTGAGGTCCACGACAATTGAACCAGCCATGTACTTGTACTACAAGATCTCTTTTATGGAGTCAAATAATGCCCTTATGGATACAAAAAATGTCTTTCAAGACACAAAACCTGTTTATTTCAAGGGCCAAAGAAGCTGATTGTTTTTCACCAGCCAGAGTTGAGATATAAGATACCACGAATACACGAACGTAAACAAGTCTACTGAAAACGTTCTCGAATAGCAGATTAGCCTTAAAATCAGCGAAAATTCTTCCAAGGCCCGTAGGGAGTGGGGGTGCGGGTGCGATGCACCCTCCTCCCCCCTCCCCCCCAACGGGCCGCAAAAGTCTGTTTACTAGATACCGAAAAGAAAGTAAGTTATAACAAAAAAGGTCAACGCAAAGTAACTGTAGCACTTGCGTCCTGACTCACTTATTGTGTAGTTTGAAATGAAACCATGCAAATTAATTGAGCCATTTTCATTTTATGTCTGCTATGTGATCCCCTGCTATGTCAATACTATGAAATTGTTGAAAGACTATTTCGGATACAGCTCGAAGCCAAAAGAGGAAAGACCCAATACCGCTGCAAAAGCCTTGAGGGATTTGTACCCAAATCTCTTGAAGGAGCGCAAGTGCTCTAAGACAGCTCCACATTTACAACAGAGCCAGCATAACTCAAGGAAGGCTCTCTCATTAATGCGAAGTGGTAGATTTTTGCCCAGAAGCATTCAAGGAGGCTTGAGTTTGGCACACTACTTAACGATTAAACCCAAAATCCATTTCGACCAAGGAATTTTTCTTAAGTATTACGTTTTTACGTTTGAGCTTGACTTGCTGATTTTCTATGCAACTTCCTTCAAAACGCACAAAATGAAGTCTTGAATGGCCAAATTTTTCAACATTCCCGTGGGAGCATGCCTCCCCGGACCCCTCTAGAAACCTCATCAATTTGGGCCTTCAGCACTCAAACACATCTCCCCACGCAAAAACCTGTCTATGGGCCTGACTTCCTCAGGACAAATAACAGTAACATAAAGAAAATGGATATGACGGTAATTAGCACTAAGCTATTTTATTTCCAAATGCAAATGGCTTGAATGACTATTGTACCGTTAGTGAAAAGTTAGGTTGAATAAACTGATTAAAAGTGTGAATTCGCAGTTAAGCTTATTATTTTTATTGATGCATAATGTTATACGATAATTCTCTGTAACTCTTATTTGTATTTCGTTGCATCAGGCAACAGATAAGTGTTGTACTAACTGAGCGAAAATTCTAAATAAAATCTCCGATTAGATAACGCTGAGGCGCAAACAGCTTACATACGATACTAGAACATAAACGATGCGTACTCGAATTCCATCAAATGAGCCTTAAAATCAGCGAGCATTCTTTCCTCAGGAAAAAAAAATAGCATAAAGAATACAGATATGACGGTAATTAGCATTAAGTGCTATGAGCAAAAATTCGAAATCTCTGATCACATAAGCTGGGTTGCAAACAGCTTGCGTGACTCACCTTTTAATATTCTCAGCTATAACAACTGACAAACGTTTCGCATCACCTTCACGTAAAAGCTGCAGTAGTAGCCACATGCAGTCCTTTTTCTTGATAGTTTGACTTTGAGTCCCGGCTACCTTGTTCACTATACCACAACAACAGTTATTCCGGTTCCAGTAGGAAAAAGCACATGGAACAACATAGCTTGAACGCTTCAATCAACGATTTGATTGGCTCCGGTCGTTATCCGATAATTCGGATTACTGACGCAGCTACATATGCGAGCGATCTGACTGGCCACGATGGTCATCCGATAATTTGTAATCCGATCCATTTCACTACTTACTTGAATTTCTTAAACACTTGATGACATAGAGGCTACCGCTTCTCTAGAAGCAGTAGCCACAAAAAGTGCTAGTCCCAAAGCAAATTGCGATGTTTCTTCCGTTTATAAAAATGAAAAAAATTCAATGTATAGTTCTTCATAAAATTCCTAAGGAAACAAAAATGTTGGTTGGAAAGCAAAATGGGCCACCTGAACCACAAACCCAAAAGCCTGACTGCATGATAACGATTACAGCAGATGCAATACGACTACATTATTTAAAGAATTTTTTCTAAGTGCTAACCATGTTCCATGACCTGTATTTTGATCTGCCAGAGATGTCCTTAGATGACAATGAGGGCTTACAGCATTACAAAGCCAGCTTTGAAGGGGGACCTTTGATACCATGTAAAGAGCAATATCACTGCCCTTATTATTAATTCAAATCCAGATAAGAGAGCGTTCTCTTCTTCAAATGAGTACTTTTTATGCACGCATCCCCCCCCGCCCCACCCTCAAAAAATGAGCAAAATAGTCATTCTGTTAAACAAATAAACCACCAAAGATTTCCTAATTTAACCTAACTGATGAAAAACTTTTAATGATACAAAAGACTCACTGCATCTTCTACAAGGGCCGCAGGAACCAGTCCTTTCTCCTGATTTTTCTGTGCTGTCACCCAGAACCAGTCACTGTCAATTACACTATCGACTACAAACACATCCCCCTGGTGAAAACTACAAACAAAAAATGTAACATGAGCAATTTGTTCTAATAATAATAATAATAATAATAATAATAACTGTCTGTGCTAATCGTCCTCACAAAGTACAGCAAGGACGCAGCTCAACAAGGTCGAACCGAAAGCATATACAAGGCGCCTCTGGCAGCCGCTATACGGTCCATGTATGACCTTGGAGCACAGCCTACAGCCAGCTCGAATAAGCCATATGTTCGTTTTTTGCTGAGGGAGGAAAACCGGAGTATCCGGAGAAAAACCCTCGGAGCAGGGTCGAGAACCAACACAAACTCAGCCCACTTATGGCGTCACCACCGGGAATCGAACCCGGTGCCACATTGGTGGAAGGCGAGTGCTCTCACCACTACGCCATCCCTGCTCCCCACAATATCACTGCCACAGCTTAATGTCAAAGCAATAAAGGGGGTTAGTTTCTAAAGAAACTGTGGTGCTGTGTCAGTGGGGGAATGAAACACGTAAATTTGGTTTATCAACGGAGTTGATAATGTAAAACAAATTGGTCAACAGTCATCACTACAAACAACACAAAAGGAAAAGAATGACAGAATTTCATTAACCCTCACATTTCACCCTCATAATAATCCAGTAAAAACAATCATTCTTAATAACTATAAAATACACCAAAATGATCCCAAAACTGCTAGAATCTGTTTGCTACCTCCACTGTTTACATTCAAATGTGACAGAAATGTAGGCAACTTTCTAGTCAGAAGTGCATTAAAAAAATGAGCAACCTGGCACCTTTAAATGAGTGTGGTCACAATACAAAACTTGTCCTTTTATTCAAAGTGCAGATAATATTGTGTCCAGGATTGACCCATAATGAGATTCATTCTTTTTATGATTGACATTACAAAGTGTCCCCTACCCCTAATTCTCACCCAAACACAAGTAATACCACTTAATATGAAGGATATGGAAACTTGGTGTAACATTAAGTATCGAGATTCAGAGCTAGTTCATTTCTGGACATACAACTGTAAGTGTCAAATGCTGACAACACAACAGGCCTTAAATGATCTGTTAACATCACTGATTGTTTCATGTGGGCATGTGTACTTCTGTAGATGTTATCTATTGCATAACCTGTACATTATGCAAAAAGTTATACATCAGTGGAACAGGAAGACGACTAGGTGACCGATTACGAGAACACCTATAAGATGTTAACAAAGACACATCCAAACCAGTCACCTGGCATTTTTATCTCCCCAACCACTCCAAACAACATATGTCAATCTGCAGCCTTTCCCTAAATCAAGGTACCCAGAAAGCTGTAAAAACCTAGATCAAAATTTCATCTTTCAATTCAGCACCCTTAATCCCCATGGTATCAATGAATGCTTTTCATTCAATTAATTCATTCCTTTTTTTCACATTACCATGTTACCACCAATAGCGTAGCTCCATCTTCTGTACATAAACGATATGTAAACAACCCTCAATTCTTCAATTCATTCTGATGAAGGGCTAATGCTCAAAACGTCACCTTTTTTAATACATTTCCGGTGGTCAATTTACATTGTCAACTCCGTTGATAAACCAAATTTTGATGTCAAAGGACACTACTGAAGAACATTAACTTGGTGAAGCATGATCATCCAGGTGACTGTAGGCCTGAGAATGACTGTTTGTGGTAACACTGAATGATGCTTCAATAACCAGAACAGAAGTCCTCATCAGAGTCAAGTGATTTGTAAAACATCCTCTTTGAAAAAAGACAGGCCTATTAATATTTTGTTATCTTCAGCTACACTGAGAAAGGTTCTAATTTAAAACCAAGAATTAACACTTTAGTTTTATAGATATATTTTTTTTCTTCATACATGTACATTCTGCCCTTGGTATGATACAACATGTTCTTGCCATTTTCTTCAAAATCTGAATTTATGGAGCTTTCTTGTAGAGAATATAGTACTTTTTTCTTTTAATCAAACCTATTCTTCCTATCCTTGGCAATAGCTTTTGCCTCTATTTTCCTAGTACAGCATAATTGCATAAGACATTTTTTATTGGAGTAAATATTGTTAGTAAGACTCTCTTCTTATCATGTGCATGTGACTTACCTCAGTTCATCTGTCTCCGGTGCTTTGTTGTAAGTATACTTGGCAAGAACCCTCTTCTTTCCACCCACTGGCTCTGGGGGAGGCACAGGATCCCCAAGATGTTCATCTTTTAATAAACAGGAATAGCTTGTATAGTAGCCTATCAGATCATTCAGAGAGAAAAACTGTCTGCCTCCAATGTAGTAATCACCACATACTGCTGTCACCCTAAAGTGGCTGATTCCATTTTTCCCAAGAAAAGACAGAGAATAAGTGCCAGGTTTGCGATCACTTTCTCGCACAAGGTATGCACCCACATTTCCATCCTCCACCAGTCTCTCTTCTGCTACTGTTCTGTCTAGCTTTCCATGGTACCACCTCAAAAGAAAACATGAAAATAAGATTTGAGAGTGTGGATCAGAAACCCCACTCTCCCTCCTCCAAAAAAATTCCTTGGTGCCATAAAACAAAAGCTTTTGACATGTCAAAAAAATAGGTACCCATAAGGTACAAGTGTGGGCTACCATATACAAATGTCAAAGGTCTAATTTTGCTATTACTTCATACTTTATACTAGGAGTTATCGGAGATTAAGGGAGTGCATTCAACATGCAAAATGAAAATCTGCAGTTTGCGAAATGTGAAATTGGTGACCATATTCGACCCTCATCTATTCATTCTGAAGAGAAAAAGGCGAGCCAAAATTGCTAAATGCACAAATATAACGATAAGAGATAACTGGAAATGTCACACCAGGGAAACAGTTAAAAAAAACCAGCCAGCCGATAATTATTCTGTTTGTTTTGTACATTCGAACATGTCTTCTTTCTTTATGTATTAGTTATCTACTCACACAAAATCACTGACCTCAACCGGTGGAGCTTACAAGTTTATTTCTCTGATATTCAAAAAGCTTTCAATCACCATTAGGTTAATCACTGGTTTAGTATCAAAAGGCCAGTGTGAAACAACGAGAACCGCAATATTTTTTTTTATCTGATTAGAATAGTGTATTCTCGAGCATTAAGAATTGAAGGTACGTGAGAAAGATCCAGACAGCTTTTGTAGGAATCCCAATATACCATGGACTCTTCCTGGTTGCTGTGTAAAAAGGTTTCTCTTTCATTTGCAATAACTTTAAGTTTTGAGGCATCTGAATGCTGTAACAAATTATCATGGTGTGATACGATCAAGCGTATTAACACTTAACGCAAGAAGAATAATAATCATCTCCTGTGAAATGCACCTCTGATGATTTTCAAGGTCAAAAGATTTTGGATCTTCGACAGCCTCCAAAAAATATAGATCATTAATTTCATCTTTGTTTTGAACTGCTGCACTTCGAGCAAAATATAAATTGCAAAAATTTCAGCTGACAAAATGCGCTTTGTGTTACCATATGCAAACAAGTAGATGTTTTTGTTTCGTAGTTTTAAATGTAAACATTATGTTCTTCAAATTTCTCAAACTACAGAGCTTCATTTCACAAAGTACAGATTTCATTTCACAAAATACAGATTTTCATTTCGCAAACTATAAATTTTCATTTTGCTCCATTTCGTTTCGCCAAGTACAGTTAAAAGCCTTTCAAACACAGGAACATGAGCTGACCAGTGCAAATGAAATGGTTACATATCACCACTTGGAAGGAGATGACTTAACCTTGCTGCAAAATAAACACCACTGACTTTTATTCGGGTGAGATTCATGCTCTGAACATGCTGTGATAAGTTGAGGGCATAATTCTGCCCAAAAGTGCTGCCTTTGTAATGACATCTGCAAATGGTTAGACTTTCTAGTTTTCTCAGATATGGATGATAAACCATAGGCTCCGTCTCACAATTCTTCCTAATTGTTTCTGTGGGACATTAACCCTTTGCCGACAGATGTTTTGTACATCTTTTTTGCATTTTCCAGAGGGTAGGAGGTCAAATCGGTCTAGTTATCCCATATAAGGGGTTACCACGGAGATTTTGCTGGTCCACAAGACCGATGGCTCTTATCTTTCCTGTCATGCATGTCACGCCAACTGTTGCTTGTTTTAAGCAATCAACTGCAGCTAACAATTTGGTAGGTATTTGATTTATAAGTGTGTTTTTCGAGCCATTTTCCACCTCAGAAGCCCCCAGCCTGGCATCATAAAGCGGGGTTCATGGGTAGAGGCAATCCTTTGAAAGAAAACAGAGGTGAGAAGCAATTTCACATGAAGTGAGCTGCTCAACGTCTTCGAGTGAGTGATGGCAATTCACGCAGTGAAGTTGTGTCTTTAGCCATTGTGTGAGTGGATTCCAGTACCTGGCATGGCAATTTTGGCGAGTTTTGACTTGTAAATAATGCAATCGGTGCAATATTTGTCAGCAGGACCGGGTGGCTCGACACTTAAAAAAAATATGTGAAATGGAGATTGGCGGAGTTCCATGCTGCTGTTAGGCAAGGATATCCCAGAATTCCTTTGGGTCACAAACGTGAAAATTACAGACAGTGAGAGCAACTGAAATCAAATAGCGTTAACCACATCGTACTAAAGAAGTGAGCAGGAAAAAGTGGAATGTATTGCAAGAAGAGGAGACGAAGTTTGCTGCAAATGTAGACTTTTCGCTTCAAGAGGAACTTTTGTATTAAAAACTTCAAGACAAAGTAGCGTGTTTTCTGTGCTGTAGTAGTATATTGACACTCAATATACTACTAGAGATAGTACCAACCAAATAAACACACTTTCAACACCCCTCCAAAAAACAGTCAAACCTGTTTAAAACCAGTTTGACCACCCAGTCAATTAGAGAAATGTGTGTAGTACCTATATTAATTGACACACCATATTGAACAAGTGTGGTGAAAGGGTAACCATGTCAAAAAGAATAGAAGGAGGCACGCTGAAGAAACCACGGAGGGGAAAGCAACCAGACGGCACGCCCTGTTGAACAAAGAGCAGCACAAACCATCTCCACATTTCAGAAAAAGAAGTCCACCCCCACACCGCGCAGGCTATGTAATTATTGTACTTATTTTGAAATGACAAACAAGGGCTATAAATTGAGATATAACAAAAATTGTGAATTTTGTGAAAAAGGGCGCAAAAAACCTCTTTACGGGCGAAGGTGTGTCTATTGTGGGCATTGGAAATTTTTATGCAGGGGGAGTTGTGAGGAAGAAGATTATGGTTATGAATTGACATGTTATGAGCCATGCGGTTGAAACCTTGAACAAACATCACCTGGGAACACAACGTTAACCACTTCAAATTGTTTTCAAAATTTTTCATAACTTTTTTTTGTATGGTTATGTACAACAAATGGCAACCGACTTATTGCGTTATAATGTGAGGCAGGCTTTGATTACAGAGATAGACAAGTGGTTGGCAAAGGAAATAAGAGATACCATAGATAAACCACTTATGCACCATGTGCAGGATTTGTTATACAGTGATATGTCTCCCTGGCAGTACATAAAGGAAACAGGGGTAACACATTTTATTGATGAATGCACACTTATAGCATTCAAA
The DNA here is from genome assembly GCA_016490735.1 of Pachyseris speciosa. Classification (NCBI taxonomy): domain Eukaryota; kingdom Metazoa; phylum Cnidaria; class Anthozoa; order Scleractinia; family Pachyseridae; genus Pachyseris; species Pachyseris speciosa. The sequence goes on along the minus strand of JAEMWC010000031.1, from coordinate 1,200,615 downwards.
GTTGTTAATTCTCTCCCAACTGATGAAAGATTTTTCATGAAAGAATGGTTGACTGATGAAGGGTTTTATGACACGGTCAATTAAAGATCTGCGCAACAATATAAATGGATTTGATGGAAAAGGTTAATACTCTTCCTCCTGAGCTTCAGGAAAAGATTTTGAAGGAAGTTATTGAATTAAAATTGAAACATTGTTTTGATTTAGGTTGGGGACTTATTTTAGAATATATTGAAAACGCCTCATATTGTATTCATAATAAAAGAATTACAAAAATAACACAATGCAGAAAATGTACTTATTGTATTAAAAATGACATGTGTTCCGTTTGGTTTGAAAAAGGTGTGGTACACACCATTAAGAATGGGTCTTTCATTGATGACATTATTTTTGAATTTTATAAAAATTAGTTCAAGGAGGTTTTCATTATAATATAAGAATTTTATTTTGTGAATTAAAGATTTGCGCAACAATATAAATGGATATTATGGAACAGATTTTTACACTTCCACCAGAGTTGCGTGTAAAAATTTATGGATATTACACCAAAAACCAAAAAACCAAAAAAAATGGGCGGGGAGCACTTTTGGAAGAGCTGTTGGTTCCTTTACATCATTTCATGTTTCCAAATTATTTTTCCACCCGAGGTTAACCCCCTGCACTCGTGCAATTGAACAAAGGTAATCCTTTGTCATTTTGTGCAAGAAAAATTTGTGCATCCAATTGTTTGTCAGGTAAAAAAGAAATGGCTCGTGTGGTTGATGAAATGTTTTTGTGAAGGTGCGGGCTTTTAAAGAAAAAATGTCATGTTATATTGATGGCAAAACCAAAGACCCAATTCTTTTTTCAAAGAGAGGTTGAAAAATTATTTTAAAAAATGTGACCAGTTACATGTAGTTTCCATGTTTCATCTTAATCCCCCACTTATTTTTGGAAATGAAGTTGAATATTGTTCAACAGAACTTTTAAATTTTGTTCATGAATTCAAACTTTTTTTTCAAAATTTTAAACATGAATTTTGTTGGGCACCTTCAAGATTTCCTTTTAAAATATTTAAAGGAAAACTTGATATTTTGGAAGATGCTATTGGTGAATTAGACGAAATGTTTTTTTCAATGGATGATTCATTCAATGTTTTGTTTTCAAAGAAAAAAAATTAGACAAGTTGGGATTGGGATTTTTTGTTGGATGTTTGGGGGATTAAACTCACTTAAAATTACAGCAGAAAATCAAGGGTGTCAAACCCCAAGGCCCAACTTCTCTTTCATGTTGATTGCATTTCATGCCAGCGTACATGTATGTCCCCATTGTCTTTTTTTCCATGGAACAGCATCTAAAGCTTTCACCATTTTTCTGACAGCGGCATGCTTACATTTTTTTCATTTTAACCATATTTTTTTGCCCGGTGCCCATAACTACCGTAATCCACATCATGTTGCATCGCAATAGCATCCGTTGCACCAGTCGGTTTCTGTAATATTTCCAAGATTTCACCTGTTTCAGGGTCAAAGCTTAGCTGATGATGAAGGGGGTTGTAAGGTCCAGTGTAATTATGCCCAGGAAGGGTCCAACCTCCTTTTGGTGCAAGTAGTTTTCCAATTAACGCAAGGACATCAACACCAGACCCATAGTAATTACGCAAGGTTTTCTTGAAAACATCCACAAAACCGCGGTGTTGGGGGATGGCTTTGCCGAAAGCTTTCAAAAACTTTGTGTCAGTTGCGAACTTGGGAACCAACACACCCTGCGAAACAAACTGGGGATCAAACAGGCTCCCAATACCTCTCCCATATTCCTTCCATTTTATCCAAGAGCCGTAACTGCGGGAGCCACCCTGCCGCTTGTAGTCTTCATATTGGCGTTTGTATTCGGCGACCATTGCCCTCCCCTCTTTTGCAGAAACTTCGGGGCCCTTGAAAAGTTTGGGGTCAGAGATGACACTCCACAGTTTTTTGAAATCAACGAATTGGAAGGGAACAGGTATTCCAGTGGGATTGTCGAGATCAGGCCTGTCGGTTTTGTAACGGATGTTGGGGCGCACCTTCGTGGAAAGCTGGTCCAACAGCTCACTTCCGACCTTTTGCAACACAGGAGTGGCCTTGCACACCCCATAGTTGATGGCCTTTTTCTGGAGCTGTGGATTACACATTGCCTCCGAGGTGTAATACCTACCCATTTCAACCCCTTTTTTCGCAAGAAAGGGAATCCCATGTTGCAAAGTGAAGTCAAGCACTGTGCCCACAAGATCAGTCAAAACACTGTCTCCCATCTTCAGATGCGAATTGCCCTCTGCATGAGAGGGCCCCGTCAGTTTCCCGACCCCTTTTTTGGAAGAAAATGGGTTTTTGTTATCCCACAAACCGCACACTTGGCCTTCCCCATTATTCGCCCATTTTTGGTTGTAACAAACCTTTCAGACCCAGGCACGTTCGGGGTTTTACGTTTGTCTTGCACACAATACCAATTCACCATGAGTCAAGGTATATTCATGAAATAATTTTTTACAACCCGCTCATTGTGATGAACATCATCAGGAAACATTTTCAGAATGTCTTTGTAACTTGTGCCTTTGTTCCGTTCATTGAGAAAAAGCAGGCAGTAATACCCACATGCACACTTCCAATCCACTGGATCTGGTTGTCATTCCGACGAAAGGTTTTGTGGCCTGCCTTTCGCATTTCCTGTTCTCACTCGTCTGGGGGAGGCAGACCAAAATAATCGAAATATTCAGGACCAGGCCAGCAGCAAACCCAGTGTGTGCCCAAACTTCCAAGATTATCCAGGTTGATAATGCAGGGGTTTGGTCTCATTGTGCAAGAAGACACCCTCAAGTGGGATGCCAAGATATTCACACCAATTTAGCAGGTCAATATTGGAAAGAGGCACCTAATCTTCCCACCTTCCGAAGACAGGAGGAGGGCACATTTGCATTCCAGTGCCCGAAGGTGGTGAAGGAAGACGAGGGGGTGCAGGCCTTCTTGACCGCACCTGGCCCATCTGCATCATATCCCACCCCCAACATCTTCTTTACGAGGCTTATTGCCAAAGGAATGCCGATGGAAGCCAACATTCCATGAAAGCCCCCATGTTGAGTCGCGCTGCCACCACTAACCAAACCCCGTCCAACAAGATACTTTTCAAGAGCCAATTTCTGCAAGGGGTGCATCATTTGCACAAGTTTGTACAGTTCCACCTCCTGGGGGCCATCTTTGCCACCGAAAATCTTTTTCAAAAGTTTCTCCACACCGAAGCTGAGACCGGCCATCCCCAAAATTTTCCCAACAGCAGGGGCGAGAGCCAGGGCAACAGAAAAAAGGTTGCCACCGATCAGCTTTTTTGTTTGTCCAATTTGTGTCTTACTGAATGTGATATCCGCACCGCGGTCGGCGCTGGAGGCCTTTTTCAGGTGGTTTATTTGTGTTGTGGTCAGCAGAAGGCTGTCACCATTTCCAATTTGTCCCGGCTTGACACGCAGTCACAGCCACCCTTTCCTTCACCGCCTTTGCAAGACTGCGCCTTTGGTCCTCAGACAAAGCGACTTTGAACGGGTGATACACAGTTGGCATCTTATATCAAAGAAGAAATTTCCTGCAAGGAAGCTCAAACCATGACCAACTCACCTCCAATCACATCCAAAACGGTCTCTTCTTCACTCATGACCATGGCATGTATTCTGTAATCTGCAGTGGCGTTTTTATCCAATCAATAGTGGAATTCCAATTTTTTGGAATCTCCAGTCAAGCTTTCCTTTGTGGTTCGGAGATCGAAATAAATGTGGGGATAAAGAGTTTCGTAGTTGGCCACGTTCAGTTGAGTTCCTGTGTTGTAGTCGTTTTTCCTGTAGCTGTATTCAACAAGATCTCGGCGTATCCGAGCTTGGTCCGCCCCTTCATACTCATTTTCGGGGTGAAAGGTTGCACCGTAAAGCAGGCGGTACATAGTCAACATCGCCCCACCATCAAGGTTGAAGGTATGGAACATGTAAGGATTTATTGTTGTTGCATCCACACCGCCTTTCTGGAAGAACATGAATACATGTTTTGCGTTTTTGACCCCTGCGGTTATTAACCACTCTGAACTAGCTTCCGACCTGGCAGAACTTGTGTGCAGTTTCTTTCAAATATTTCCACTTGGTGGGTTTGAGGAAGTTTTCACCTTTTGTCCTTCAGGTGAGAAAGACATTTTAGGGGCCCACAACTTGAAGAGTTTCACCACAACCCAATGGTTCACTGAGGCAGCACCCCCAAAGATCATATTTTCGTCGCTCATGGAGATCAATTTTGAATTCAAGTTGCAATGGGGGGAGGAGCCTGTCCTCCAACTCCTCGAAGAACCGAGAGGTATCACCGCTTTGACTGTTTTGATTGGGTCTCCCTGTGAAAGAAGGGCCCTCGAGCGTATACCTTGATTGGTGGCAGCGGCCCCAGTTATGGTTGTGTTGTCGTTGTCAAGATACCAGAACTCATCCTTCGCCACAGTTTTGGAATTATCCTCAGAGCACTGCAACAAATCTTTTATGAAGATTATTTTATTCACATTGTTACTCGCATACAGAGTTTTTGAGTCTGTACTCACAGTCAGGCTTTTTATGAGAGAGAAGGCGCCACTGACTGGTGCCAAAGGCACATCTGCGGCCACAAAAGTTCCATCGGCCTTCTTTTGCAACTGGTATTCCACACGGAAATAGGCATTGTAAAAGTCGTATATAATATCTTGATCGGCCACAAAAAACTTGAGCCCAGTTTTAACTTGCGATTGCCCATTCAACCATGTGCGGTGCATGAAACATTGTCGAATACAAAACAAAAAAATTTCAAGCCCGTGAATTTCAAACTTGGTTGGCCAATATTTGGTTGAGTTGAAATAACACATCCCTCCTGTTCTGCTGAGGGTGTGCAGGGGTCTTCTGCTTTGTTGTGCATCTTCGCAGCAGTTGGCGGATTTTTTTGCCACCCTGCTCAACAACTGCTTGGCTTGCCTTTTCAGCCACCTTTTCGACTGCCTTTGAGGCTGTCTTCTTTGCGAGGGGGGTGGCCGCCTTCAAGAGCTGCTTTCCAATTGCCATGAGGGTATCCCGAACAACCCCCCGTGCCTTTGTGTTTGTAGCGGAAGTGCCCAGCACACCCGTCATAAATTTTTTCCACTCTCCCGGTCGGTTCATATACTTCATTCAGAAATTTCCTTGATCATCAGAGCCAAAGCAACATCGGCGTGGTTGAGGTTGAGAATATTGTTTCTCCCATCAGTTACATATATTCTTATTTGTTTGATGCCAGTTTTGTTCACCGGGTGAAATTTTGGGCGGAGAGGCTCTTTTGTGAAAGGGTAGCTCACCTCGAGGTTGGCTGTGGAAAAGGTGAACAAAACATCGCTCACCAAATTGTCGGGCTCTCGTTCGACAAGGCTACAATGCAGGAACACCCAGTCAACACTCCTCGTGATGTCTGGAATGGTGTCCCCCATGAAGGTTGTGGCTCCAGACAGGACTTTCTTGTTGAAACCCAAAAATTTGCTGAAATTTCCCGTTGTGAGATCCAGCTCATAGCCCCTTTCCACCCCAATCACAACATGGGTGATGGCGTAATTGAAGTACAGGTTGAAGATGTGTTTTTTTTGCACGGCGGTGGGGTTGACGAAGCCGCTTTGTGTTTGCAAAAAGCAGTTGAGATCTGTGTAATCATACATCCCATCAGGAACGGTCAGGGTTTTCCAATGCAAGCTTCGCCTGTTTTCCGCCACTTGAAGGTGTTGTCATACTCTGCCGTGATGTTGTACGAGGAATAGCACATGGTGATAAGCTCGTCGAGTGCTGCAAAATGTTTTTTTCCTTCACCGAGTCTGAGAGGGGGGTCAAATCTTATTGTGAAGTCGTGTGACTTTTGGTTGGCCCCCCCATCACGTTGCAACTTGGCAAGGCTCGAGTCGAGTGCCAGATGATGCATTTCACCCCTTTATGTAATTGGCGAAAATATTTTGAGCTTGCAATTCATTGATAATACCACGTTGAAGCAGCTTTTCGATCAACACGGAAAGTTGTTGGCGAAGCTTTGTCGAAGAATTGCCATTCCGTATCGAACCAAGGCCAATGTACAAGTCTTGATTGCGTCAATGTCGTTCTTCCCAAGTCTGCTGCCCTTTGTCTCCACCTCCCACTCATCATCATCATCGTCCTCAGTTTCAATTGCAGGCCGGCGCGACAAAACCGCCCATTCCCAATCTGTGGTGGGTCGGGGTCTTGTTTCTTTCGGTGGGGTTCATTTCAGACCCCTTTTTCCCGCTTGCAGCTGTTGCGGGGAACACCCTCCCGCCTTGGGGGAGGAAACTCTTGCCTTGGAGCAGGCTGCCCCCCTCTTCGGTGGTCATAAATCTCTTCTTGGACTCTTTGAAGATCTGCCGACAAAAACCTGTGGAATGGGGATTTTTTACTTTCCACTCTGTAGTTGGGGTCGTCCCCGTGCTGTGTGAGAAGCCGGTTGACCGTTTGCAAATGGACAGATTCGCTAATTCCTTTGAGCAGGCTGGGCACCTCTGGTTCACCCCATGCTTAAATAATAATAATAATAATAATAATAATAATAATAATAATAATAATAATAATATCACATTAATATTGTGCATTTTCTATACAATATTCAAATGCGCATTACAACACTGGTCGGGGGACTTTGCTGTAGTTGGGGTCGCCCCCGTGCTGTGTGAGAAGCCAGTTGACCGTTTGCAATTGGACAGATTCGCTAATTTCTTTGAGCAGGCTGGGCACCTCTGGTTCACCCCACGCTTAATAATAATAATAATCATAATAATAATAATAATAATAATAATATCACATTTATATTGTACATTTTCTATACAATATTCAAATGCGCATTACAACACTGGCTGGGGGACTTTGCCAGACTGCTTATAACACAGTTTACAATTAATGAAGTTGAGTTATGAGTGCCCCCGTAATGTCAATATCAAATTAAGATGGACACTAGGGGTGGTCACTGCCAGAGTTTTGTTGTGTCCCTAGTGGTTCTTTTACGTCCCACAGAATCAGAGAATTATGAAGAGTTGTGAGACGGGGCCTACCGTTTGTCGTCCTTATCCGAGAAGACTAGAAAGTCTAACCGTTTGTAAATGTCATTACAAAGGCAGCACTTTCTCCTCAATTAATTAAAGACCCTGAGTGTTGCTCCGGCCGGGGTTTGAACCCACAACCTCCTGCACGGTAGTCCGGTGCTCTACCACTGAGCTAACCGGTTGGCGTGGTGGTGGAGGGAGGGAACTTCATCATTACCATCATCAACTGGTGATGGTGGTGGTGTTGGTGGTGATGGTGGTGTGTCAACCTCTGGTCTGAAATCATCCCAATCAAACAGGTTAATTTGATCGAACTCATCCATTGTGTAATCGGGACCTCCCACCTCTTCCAAAGGAGCTTGCAAATCTCGGTCCAGCCTTTTGGTGACTGGTTTCAAAAGCTTTTCAGCCTTGATCTGGCCAACTTGATTTGCTATCCTTTTCCTTTTGAACTTCTGGCAGATCTCCTGTTTTTGTTTTTCAACTTCCACCTCAGCCTCAGCCCTTTGTCGCCACTTTTTCAAAGACATAAATATATAAAGAGACAAAAAATGAGAATTCCAAATTATGATCCCGGGCCACCACCACAAATGGTTTCCGGCAGGGGCACCCCTCCATGCCTGATGATATTTTCAGGGTGCTGATCTGTGGGCCAAGTAATTCAGGCAAGACGAACATCCTGATGCACATGCTCTACGAGCTGTTGGAGTATGACAAGGTCTTTCTTTTTTCGAAGAACCTCCACCAACACAAATATCAATCGCTCTTGCGTGATTTTTCTGAAAATATCGACCCTGAGGGGGGCTACGAGGTCATCGAGGCACCAGGCGACGAAATCATTCCGCTGGAGGAACTTCCCCACCCCGAGGTGGGAATGGCTGACAATCAAAAAATCGTCATGTTTGATGACTTGGTTTGCGAAAAAAAACAAAACAACATCATCAACTATTTCATCAACAGGCGGCACAGGAACTGCAGCGTCATTTATCTCACCCAAACTTATTACAAGGTCCCCAAAAACATCCAAGACAACTGCAGCCATTTCTGCCTTTTTGGCTTCCTCCCGAGGGAGAACAAACGAATCGCTGACAAGCTGGGGGTTCCCCATTACCTGCTGGACTGCGCCACCGACAAGAAGTTTTCCTTCTTTTACTTCGACAAACCGCAAAAGTTGATGAAGAAAAATTTCGACGAAACAATATAATGGGGTGGTTTACGAAAAAGCCTGGACCAATGAAACACCATGTGGCCCGCGTGAATGTGCAAACATCCACCACCCCAACATTAATTTTTTTCATTCGATGGTTTTGGTTGTTTTTCCAACAACACAACGAGAGCGAGCGGCACTTTCATTGGTGGATCACCCAGGGTGCTGATTCCTGGCCAGGCAAAGCCAACCTTTGTGTGGTATGAAATAACACCCACCCTTCCAGCAAGAACACAGCTCATGCTTTTGATGGAATACAAGGGGGAAACTCACACGACAAGGTTGACTGGGAAGAAGGGAAAGGAGGATTCCGCCCTCCCTCAAGTCATTGGTGCCAATGACACTTTTACTGTCAGTGCAGTTTACGTTTCGCCTTCATCTTCCAGCAGCCAACCGAAACGTTTCTTGTCTCTCATTTATGGTTTCGAGTTGCCTGGGTGAAAAATTATTTCAAAATGTATATGGGGTGGTTTGCAAAAGGCCTGGGGTTGACAGACACCCCAGAACGACAGCGGCGATAGGGGCCTTTCTGCCTCTCAATGGAAGCACACCAAGGACCAGCCCTCTTGATGTGTGTGGGCACCCGATTGAGAATTTGGGCCTGCCGGCCGGTCTGCTTGCCGCGGTCAGTGAAAGCTACGCCACATCCACTTTTGCCAAACTCGACGGAAGCACGCCGTTGACAGGGAAGATTGACATAGGGAGAAACCTGGTCACCAACATGGTTTATGCTGGGGACAACCTCGACGCCACAAACAAAAGCTATGTCGACTCTGAAATCGCACTTTGTTTAAAACAGGATGGAAGCGACCCGGCACTGGGTGAACTGAATATCGGGGGGGTTTGACATTAAAGGTTTGAAAGACGTCGGATTCCAACACCCCCGCTGAAAACGCCGTCAACAAAAAAATACGTGGATGAGAGGCTGCAGACCAAATTCGACGCGATCGCGCAAAAAAACTTGAACATGAACGACAACGCAATCAAGAATCTTGCGCCCCCCTTCAACCTCAAGGACGCGGTGAACAAAGAATATGTGGATGAGTATTTCGTGAAAAGAGATGGCTCAAGTGCGATGTATGGGGATCTGGATATGGTCAATCACAAAACCAAAAATGTCGGAGCACCAGCAGCTGACAAAGATGTTGCAAACAAAATTTATGTTGACCAAGCACCTTTTCTCAAACTTGCGGACAGACAATGGCGGGGGCAATCAACATGCACAACAATGAAATTGCGAACGTGAAAGAACCCATAAACCCTGGGGATGGGACCAACAAAAACTATGTCGACGAGACTCACGTAGACTCTTCCGGCCCACAAGCCAAACCCTGCAAATATGTGATGGATGGTGTCAATGAATCGTCAAGTGAAAACAACATCCAAGTCAAAGGAATTCAGAGGTTCCCAAAATCTCCATACCCAACGAACAAAAACGCTTACCAATTCACACTTGTTGACGACAGAGATGGAACCAAACAATATCGTTCCTGAATCAGTTTTAATCTTTACAGACTTCCAAAAGGTTATTACACTTTTGTTGTTGAGTTTTACCCCCCAGAAATGAGAAACGTTTAAGTGTCTTTGCAAATGCAGACACCTTGTCCTTCGGGGCACAGACATCGAAAACTTTTCAACCCACCTTGTCGACAGCCGGTTACGTCAAAACAGTTTTGCACTTCGAAAAGCGACAGGTTGGTCAATGAGAATATCTTTATCTTGATCTGCATGGGAAAACTGCGCACCCTGACCCCACTGGCCAAATGATCGTCTATGGTGTCATTGGCACAATCACAAACATTTCTTCCATGGCGTATGACCAGGGTTTCGTTATAAAAGATGGGCAAATGGAATTACAAACTGACTTGGATTTGTTGGGACACAGGTTGATGAACAACAAGCAAGGAGGCCTTTCTTTCGACTCCTCAACTGGAAGAATCAGCCTTCATGATGATCTCAACATCAATGGCTACAATGTGGTCGGAAAAAATGGGGGTGGGTTCAAAGTTGATGATAATGGCCGGTTAAAAATGCACGATGAATTGGATTTGAATGGACATGGAATACATGGGGTTCTGTGTTTTCAGGGTGGAAACATCGTGTAGCTGAAAGCTTTGAATTTGAATGGAAAAGAATTGGTGGGCTTGGTGTAGCCTTTTTATATTCACGGATATTTCTATTTCAACAATTCAACTGCGGCGATTTGTTATTTCGCGGGAAGTCAAGAGATCAACCTGTTACCAAGGCAACTAACTTTAAAAACTGTCCATTTCTACACAAGTGGGGCCCGTGGCACACAAAGGATTTCCTTTGTCGTTTTCTCTGGAAGTAGACCAATTGGCACAGCACACTTCAATGCACAAGACGGGGTTTCTCGTGGTCCTGTGAATGTCACCACCACAGCCCCAGTGCATCCTTTATTTAGTTACATTTATCCACCACAACAAGAAACACCATAAAGGGGAATATTCTGTTAACACTCACTTGACCTCTCTTCCCACTGGTAAAAATTTTCCTTCTTCTCATACCCGTACCTCATTTCGACAGCTTCCCATGCACATACACCTGGTTTGCCCCTGCAGAAATCCGAAACCAAAGTGGCACAAGTAGGAAAAACTTCGAGCAGCCATGCTTGCTGCACACCCAAAGGGGTCATGTTACGACACCGTCCTCTGAATTTTTTTTCCAAAAATAAACAATGCAGTTGCCAAACAGAAAACCTTGGCCCCCTCCTGTCAACATCTTTGACTTCAATCACATCGACCCGGCTCTTTTGAATGACACCTTCGAGATGTTGAAACATCTTTACGCTTTTTACCACAGGAAACACTGGGGCTACAACAGGCTCTTCAGAAGGTTTCAGTGCAGAAACTTGTTTTGCAACGTGGTTGCTGGAAAAGCTGTTCTGACTGGAGCTGTCACGGCAGGGATTACTCTCAATCCTGCTGTCATTGCCGGGCTGACAGCGTTTGGTGCTGTCATGAAAATTGTCGCGATGGCGAAGAAATACGACAGAAAGGCAGAAAAGGCCAGCTTCGCTCGACTGGAATACAAAAAAAATACTGGATTCCATCCGGTTCCATCTCAGAGGAGAACCTTTCGATTCGAAGGAGTTTCTCAACAAGCTGAAAATGATTGACGACTTCGTTTACGACCACTGCATGGAAATCCCTGAAAAACTCCAGGCGAAGTACTCCAAACATTTCACTGTGGATTAGCAACTTTTTGCGGTTTTGTGGTCTGTAAATTATTCACAAACCGCCACCACCTGTCGAACCTTTCTTTCGCCTTTTGCCGTGTCTTTGGTTGAATTTTCTCAAAAGCTTGTGAAATTCTTGTGAGAATTTGTTTTTTGCGTGGCCAAATTAAAGTTCCTCTGGAACCGCTTCGAAATAGTCGTGGAAGAAACAAACGTAATTCACCGACTGCTTGTTTGATTTTTGAGAGTTTCCCTCAAGAGGAAAGTTCGCGAACAAAAAAAATCAGCCGACACACAGGTGTTAACTGTGTTGAAAATACCATACCTTTGCAGAGTTTTGCAAAGGTAATTGTGGGAAATCACAACTGGCTGCCAGCCTTTCTCTTTTCTGCGGGGGTGGAGCACTGTGTCGAGCTTCTGCACCAGCCTGCATTTTTGGCAAACATGTTCAAAATCTTCCCGTTTTTCCTCCATTTTCTCTTCGCAATGCCATTTGCTTTTTTCTTCACTCACCACAAGTGGTGGTGGTTTAGGAGCAGCAAATGCCTGCCAAGCTTTTTGTCTCTTCTTCTCCAATCTTGCTTCCAAACATGCTTGACTTTTTCTTTCGAATATATTTTTTCTTTCAAAAATATATGTTTAAATGAATGACAAACGTTCCTTCGAAACGGGAAGAACGACGACTTTCAAGAATCTATTACAGTCTGGAAGGATATTGGAAAGGGTGGGATGCGGCAAAAAAATTGGCACAAAAAGCCAGAATCCCGGAAGCGGTTGCGAAGAAATGGTTACACAAACAGGCTGTTTGGCAAATCTTTCTCCCCCCTCCTTCGAAAATTCCTTTCCCGAAGTTCGACGTGTCCATTCCCAATGCGGTACACCAGGCTGACCTGCTTTTTATGCCACACGACAGGGTTGGGGGCAAACTTTGGAAATACAGGCTGACGGTTGTCGATGTGGCGAGCAGATACAAAGAGGCCAAACCTCTGACCACGAAAAGCAGGGAGGAAGTTGCTACGGCTTTCGAGAAAATTTACAAACGTGGTCCGCTCCAATGGCCAAAGATGCTACAAGTCAACCCTGGGCGAGAATTCATGGGTGCTGTCTCGCAAACGATGGCAAAGCATGGCACAACCATCTGACGTGGCCATCCCGCAGTGCACCGTGACCAAGTGATTGTGGAACGGTGGAACCAAACATTGGCAGAGGGGTTGTTTCGCAACCAATACGTGATGGAGATGCGACTGCCTGAGGGAGTCGAGTGGTCTGTGGTGTGGGTGGTGTGGGTGCAGCGGCTTCCGCGGGTTGTTGCTGCAAACAATAACCAAGTCACACGGTTGATAGATGCCAAACCTTTCAATGCGATAAAATGACAAAGGGTGGTCGCAGAGCCCACCACAGCTCCTTTCGGAAGACCTGTCGGGGCAGCAGAAAGAAGACTTCCAACTGGTGTTGAAGTGCATTATCTGTTTGCACCGGGGGAATTGGAAGGAGGTGTGCAAAGAGCCACCGATCCTGTTTGGTCTCTGAAAACTTTCACCGTTGAACGGGTGATAATAAAACTGGACCAACCTGTTTTGTATTGGATTTCCCGCCCTGAGGCGGGAGGGCGTGACGTACCAAAGTGCAGCTTCGTGCGGGAAGAGTTGATGGTTATTCCACCAGACACAGAGTTACCTCCCACTAACCCCAGCTGAGGCCTTCGGGCAACTTTTCAATTCGCCCAGATAGGCGATACTCGATTGGCTCCGTGTGTATTCCATCAGGCAACACGTATCGCTTGTCGTAGTAGGCAGAGAGTCCCAGCTTCTGTTGTTCGTATATCATCATTCGCCCATCTTTCATCCGAAAGCCTTTGTTTGTAGCTAAATCCTTCCTCCCCCAAAGAGCCACTTTGTAACGACCCCAAGTCAACCTGTTCTGCTTCTTCGACACTCCCTACGAGCTCAGTTTGTTTTTTCCGCTGCCAACCTCAAGGCCCGATTGTCGCTCTTCCTCCACAAAGTAGCATTTCGAGCAAAGAGCAATCATTCGCTCACCAACTCACTCCAACTTGAAAAGCCCTGGCTCACGATTGCTCTACTTGTCCCAAGCCAGCCACTTCTTTTTTTCCGCTTCGAATTCTGCTCGGCGTTCGGGTTTTACGTCTTCCAACTTCTCACCACTTATTGCCATGTAATTGCTGTCTGTGTCCATCTGAATCAATTCAAAGTCACTACGATCCATGAACCTGTCGAGAAAGTCGTAGTAGAACTCCAGCATACGCAATTTGGCCAGCTGATAAACAACAATTCCAACTTGGAATGGCCTGTTGATTGTTATCCTTGTCTTCCGGCTTTCTATCTCATACACTTCACCGATTTCGTTGAGGTTGTGAAAGAATGCGCTTCACATCGCCTTGTCAACGATCTTCTCGTCTTTTATGTAAGATACGTTTGTTTGGCGTTCCACGGCTTCAATCATTTTTCCATACGTGCTGTTGCCCAACAGTTTGAAAACTTCTGTGAGCAGCGCCTTGCTTTTTTCCACGTCTCCCATGCGGCGCGCCGCTGTCACTTGTTCGACAAACCAGGTGAAGATTTTCTTTGGTTGGTAGTCGATTGTCCAGTGCACTGCTTTGATTTCCGCACCGTGGGCAAGGTACCACTTCAGAAGTGGGGCATACACCAACATCTTTTTCGCTGAAAGAGCCCCCAAAAGCTTCTGTCCATCCCCTTGGCTTCTGCCGGTCTTTCGTAGGTAGTCCCACATATGTTGTGGCACTGTCTCTGCAGGCACTTGTTTGTTGACGAAGAAGGGAGGCATTTCTTCGAACTTTGGCCACAAACGCAGGGGGGTCTCAATGTCAACCTCCACAAACCCAAACCATTTACCACTTTTGACACGTTTTGTAAACTCTGGGACGGTTTGGGTGGCCAACAACCCTGAGTACGGAACAATCCGTCCCTTTCCACATGGCATGTCTTTGAGCATGGTTGAGAGGTACAGTGCGTTGGCGTCGTAGCTGAGAATTTTCCAGCAGGGCTTCAGGTTGGTAATCCTGTGGGAACGAATCTTTGTGACACCAACTTCGTAGTACCTTGTAAACACCAGGCTTGGACCACCAACGACTGCACCTTTCAACATCTTGTACTCTTCCTCACTGGGCGTCCACATCTCTGCGCCCCGCTCAACCGAACCACGAAGCAAATAGTGAAGGGAAACACTACATATCGACATGGCGTCCTTGAGGATGTCAATTCCTTTCTCGGTGTAAAAGGCGCGCATTTTTTCCAACGCTTCCAATCCTGGGGCAACATCCAAATCATTGTAGTAATGCAACCAATCTGCAAAGGTACACATTCCCTTTTCCTTGAAAATTTGTTTGCATTGTTTGAATTCTTTCATTGTGAGAAGGAATCTCTCTCCCAACTTTGTGTACCAAAAGAAGTAATCAGGGAGACCGGGGAAGTCTAATTTTTCTGGAGAATCAAACCACTCGTATGGAAACCAAGATTTGTTGGCTGAGCAGTCGTAAGCTTTCACCCATTTGTCATAACTGGTTCCTGGGCCGAGATAGCTGATAATGTTGATCATGAGGAAACAGAAGTCTTTTGTCAACGGAAACATTATCAATTGATCTGCTCCCAACGTCAGTGGCTTCATAGCTCAGTTGGTTAGAGCATCGCACCGGTAATCGTGAGGTCATGGGTTCAAACCCTGTTGAAGTCCTGAATTTTTTTTTTCGGGCTTCTTTTCGCAATTGCATAAATTGCGTTCACAACTGCGAGGATCATTCTTCATTTGATTTCATTTCCGCAGTTCATAGATGATTCATTTCATATATCATTCACACTCATTTCTTTCACAGGAACATATGAACCCACAATTGACCTGCTCCCAACGTCAGTGGCTTCATAGTTCAGTTGGTTAGAGCATCGCACCGGTAATTGTGAGGTCACGGGTTCAAACCCCGTTGAAGTCCTGAATTTTTTTCAGGCTTCTTTTCACAATTGCATAAATTGCGTTCACAACTGCAAGGATCATTCTCCATTTGATTTCATTTCCGCAGTTCAAATATGATTCATTTCATATATAATTCACACTCATTTCTTTCACGGGAACATAGGAACCCACAATTGACCTGCTCCCAACGTCATTGGCTTCATTGCTCAGTTGGTTAGAGCATCGCACCAGTAATCATGAGGTCACAGGTTCAAACCCCGTTGAAGTCCTGAATTTTTTTCAGGCTTCTTTTTGCAATTGCATAAATTGCGATCACAACTGCAAGGATCATTCTTCATTTGATGGAAACATTATCTTGTTGGCATCTTTTGCTACAACGATTTTTTGTCAGTCTCACTTATCTCTTCTTCAAAATACTCTTTGATCAGGTTAAGATCGTACCGCCCTGAGTTGAAACCAAGGATTGGCACTTGGTCGCACCATTCTTCAATGAGTTTGCGACGGCTTTTCGGAATGAAATGAATGTCTTTTGGAATAAACTCTGCTCGAACCTTTTCTCTAATGTTGTTCGCTCGCCGCCTCAACTCTTTCACAAACTTGTGAATCAACTCTTTGGTGTCTCTCTCACAGATGTGTGTTGGGGTTCTCTCAAGTGTGTTTCGAACAACAAGGAGGCGGTTGGTTCTTTGCGGTAATTGGTGTCACCAAAGGCCTCAAAATCATACAAGATAACATGTGGAAATGATTTCATGAAAGTTTTTGGTTTGGTCCTTTCATCACGCCCAACTTCACACCCCCATGTTTCAACAACATTAAACCCTGCCTCTCGAATCGCTCTTGTTCCCTTGATGGTGTCTTGAAACAGCTCTTCTCGGGTTTTCATGACTGTTTCTTTGGTCTTCTTGTTTGAACTCACAACCACAAGTTTGTCACGAATTGGAAAACATCTTGGGCATCCGTGGAAATAACCATGGTATTGGAAAACTGTGTTCGTCGCAAGATGAAACCCATCCACGGGGGCTCTTGCTACCCACCTTTCTCCCCCATGCCCACACATTGCATGGTGGATATGAATTCCTGGCGCTGTGCTTCTTTTTCAAGCCAATTGGTGGGTGCTGTGTACGTTACTTTGTTGGGGAAGAAAGCTGTTTCGAAACTTGTTCGTTTTGCTTCCACTTTACTGTTTGGACATATAATTTTTGTTTCACCTTTGGAACATGCTTTGTAATATCTAAGAAGATGACAGGATTTTGTAAATTTTTGTTTACAGTGTGGACATACTAAATCTCCATTCAACTTTTCAATGTTCTTGATAAGAAACGCGTGCCCACCATACATACAAATTGTCAGAATATTTTTACATGCTTCTGGCGTATTTCGGGTGAGATGCCAAACAATATCATGAGATATCTGCTCTGGCTCGTACACTCGAATACTAATCCATTCGTCAAGAGATTTTTTTTCATTAAGGTATTGTTCAACTTTTTCTAATTCATCCATCGATGGACAATCTGGGAAATATTCCGTTTGTGAAACACCGAAGAAACCGTGTGCAAGCTGCCGCGCTGCTTCTTTGGAGTGATCTATTCTTGTTCCTTCATTAACAACAATGCACCGCCATAAACAAAGATTGTCTTGAAAAGTATCCATCACCACCATTGCTTGCCCTCGACCAGCACGTGCTCGATTTTGCAACCAATCAGGTAACGGACCTGTTCCCAACAATGGTGCAGCGTGATCCTTCACCATTTTTACATCAACACTTTCAAAACCATCAAAACGCCATTTCATCAAGATTAACCAACCCCAACCTTTGGTCTTCTTTCAAGTTCAACCACTCCTCTACCACATCAAATCTTCTAAACCAAGGGGAACCAAGCCGTGGGTTTTGGTATCTCAACAACACATCACCAGTTTCAATGTTTACCAACCAAAAGGCAAATACATGCCTGAGATAAAAGGAGGTTTGAGCTTTCTCTCTGATGACCTTCATAAATGTGGGTGTAAGATTCTGATTCAAGTTTTCAGTAATTCTCCAGGTGGTTGTTCTCCTCCCTTCTCTTGTTGTGTCAACTGTTGTGGCGAAAATTTCAGGAACCCCTTCTCTTCTTTGTTTTCGCTTCCTCAAATTTTGTCACAAAGCATCTTGAGTAACTAAGAACTTTCTCCAATGCGGTTTCAACTCTTCACACTGTTTTATAAGATCTTGTGGGAAAATTGCCTTTCTTGGTTTCTTCGCAGCTCTTCTTCTAATTTTTTCAAAAGGTCTTCAACTTTTCCTTTTTCTTGGATTCTCCGCAAGTTCTTGCACAACTCTTTTAAAAAATTCTTCAGGTCCAGTAGAATCAATTGTTGAAGGATTATTCTTTGAAGATGTTTGAAAAGATTTGCACTTCTTTTTTCTCTGTGGGGGTGGTACTGGTGGTTGTTCTAATATCTCTTCATCTTTCCTTTGCTGCTTCCAATGTCTTTCCATTTCCTCCCATTCTTTGATTTCACTCCGTGAAAGTGTATATCATCAAGCCATCCTCTTGAGGTCGCCATTTTTCTGCCCCTACATTCTGGCGGAAAATTTTCAGCCCAATTTTTTTGTGCTGCTCTTTGTTCAACAGGGCGCGCCACCTGGTTGCTTTCCCCCCGTGGTTTCTTCGGCGTGCCTCCTTCTTCTATTCTTTTTGACATGGTTACCCTTTCACCACACTTGTTCAATATGGTGTGTCAATTAATAGGTACTACACACATTTCTCTAATTGACTGGGTGGTCAAACTGGTTTTAAACAGGTTTGACTGGTTTTTTGGAGGGGTGTTGAAAGTGTGTTTATTTGGTTGGTACTATCCCTAGTAGTATATTGACGGTCAATCAAATACTGGCAAAGGAAACTTTGCGTCAAGGAGCGAAGCCACACAGACACAAAGTTGATGCAGCCAGTATTTGATTGACCCTCAATATACTACTGCGTCCAAGGGCGTTTTTTAGTTTTACAACAAAATAATAATGCTCATATTCCACGAAAATTGGGAGGTTTGGTCAGTTTAGGGGGTTATTAAGTCAAAACAACTGATCATTTGGCAAAAAATGGTTTATTTTTGAGAAAGTTGTAGATTTTCAAAGCATCATTCCATTTGGAACGATATTTGGTAAACTCACCACCAAAGGGTTAAAGAACCCACACACTCTTCGAAAAGAGTAGAAGGTGTGGTTCCCATCTGATGGTTGGGTTGGTAAATGCTTGGAGATATTGGCTGTATAAGCTATTCTAAAATCTGAGGGTAAATAAAGTATATGTATGGTATGTATGTGTATGGAGGGAGGGTGACTTGGGTAACTGTCAGTTACCCGGCTAACCGAACTACTCTGGACGAGGCAATTTTATTTTCATACTTTTCTTTGGAAAATGTATTGAAGTGTTTACATGCCAGACAGGGTAGCCTGCCTTCCTGGGATGCCCTGTCTACTTGCCCAGGGCATCCTTCTAGGCCAGCTAGCTTTTTGCCATGAAACGGTTCGTGCCAGGTTATCCCAGTTAGCCGAGGTGAGAAGACTGTGAAAGCAGCATTGTATTCCAGGTCAGCTTTTAAAGTTAACTGCCTCTGGTGACAATGATCGATTACCAGAGTGAAAAATAATGATCCTACACACTAAAAAGCAGCCACTAACAGAACAAGCCATCAAAAAATTGAACTTACTGTTAAAAAGTTTCTTTTGTCCACCATCTTGTTAGTTGTGCTTAGCAACCACTCAAAAGATAGCCCGCTGACTATCCTGCATAGGTGAGTTGCATGTAAAAGCGAGCTTTGTTTTAACAATCCTTGTTGGGTAACCCGGTTAGCCAGGGCACCCTCCCTCCATGTAAACAGGCCCTTAGACATTTTGCTTCCCAAAGAAAACAAAAGGAGACAATATGGACTTGGGGCCCGGATTTGAGTACATTCGACAGTAAGGATGATGCACCACAGGTAGCCCACACAAAAAGTAAAGATTGTAGCTGTGGCCAACACTTGTTTAGACTGAAAATAACAATCTACCCTTCACCTAAAGTGTATTGTAGCTGGCTTCATAATCCTGGCAGGCTTTCTGTTTTGCACATGATCAACTATGCTTTTGCAGTTAAATAGCTCTTAAGCTGTTTAAGTTTAATAAACTGAACTTTTCAATGCTCCCTCTTTATACTCCTTCCAATCTAATCTTAAAAAATATATTCTAACTTAAGCTTGTTATTGATTTCTTTTCACTAAATAATAATTATCATTTTGTTTAAGTAATTTTAGTATTAACTTAGTTTATTATTTGTGTACCACTCCACATAATTTATTCTTATTTATTTATTTATCATTTTTAGGGGACTTGTATTTCACCTCCTCCCCACAAATGCCTGCTTAACTGAGTGCCACATTCCTTTCCCATTGTTTGTCTCTCAGGCATCCTAGCCAATCATAATTGAGGAATTGTTAAGCGATGACAAGTAAAATTACCATAATGCGTGCTTCTTCTCTCGCTAATTTTTAAACGCTGGAGCTGATTTGTTTTTTAGTAATACAATGTGAAATTTGAAAAAGCAAAGAAGAATTTAAATACGACCAAGTTAAAAATATGAAGCATTTATCAGTCAATCAAACATACAGTAAACTGACATGAAATTATCACACATGGCACAACAACAAAGCAAGCTCAATCTCTTGTGGTTCTGCATTGAATCAGATGAAATTCGCCCACACAACAACCTGAAATATCCTGGGGAAGCTGTAGGTTATCAAACACCGATGGCATACATTGCGACAATTCATACTTTTTTCTTCAGTTCACATGAAAAGAACAATGAGATTATGCAGCTTGTTGCCTGGCCACTCGATAGATCCAATGAATAACCGAAGATAAGCCAATACTTCTTAAATAACTGACTTGGTCCTTCATCAAACTCACAAGAGGTGACAAAGCAGCTATTGCCCATAACATGACCATGCAGTGGTGAGGATATCAAAGATTGAAGGCAAAGCTTGATAAAGAAGCGACTTTCCATAACCAGTCAGCAAATATTGACAAATATATTGCTAATTCCTCTCACAAATTCAGTCAGTTGATAGGCATTTAAACAAGTTACTTCTTACTTACTTAACTTGTTTTAACTTGTTTTAGATGTATGCCAATCTTGACACAGATATTGAAGACTTGATGCAAATAAATACATCTTGATGTTTTGTTCCTTTTGGACAAGCATACCAACATGATATGGTTTTTCTTTTAATTAATGGCATATGTTTTTTGTGTCCATCCTTACTGCTGTTGACTTACTACATGTTTTCTCGAGCAAACATACTGTAAGCTTAATTAGTTTGCAATAACTTTAATTTTCAAGATACAGTTCAAGTTCTGTAACCCCAGACAGTGTGAAGTTGTGGTCCAGAATCCACTTTTACCTCCCATTCTCCACTTGTTGTGCTTTTTAAGGGCTGCTACTGTTGCACAAGCATTTGAAATGTTTAGTTTCCATTGCCTTGTAAAAGTTATAATTTGGCAGAGAATGGTCATATAATGTAATATATTGTTTGTATAACATTAAGAAACTCAGGAAAAATTGTTGTATGTAGGACAAAAATAATTTATTAATAGAGATCGAAACAGGACTACAGGAGTTAACAGGAAACGGCTCCAGACAAAAAAAGTATTGAACAAACAAACAAAAAGGAAAAAAATTGTCTTGAATTCCTCATTGTTTCTTATTCTATACACGTTTTACTAGGTATGATTATCGTTGTTGTAATGCTAATACAATGTAGCATACAGTACTGTCCAAAAGTAATGCGAACAAATTTCGTTGAAATTCGTACTTTGTTCTCATTGAAAATTTGCGAATTTTTTGCTCAAAATTTCATAGGATTGTGCAAAATTCTAACAGGACATCGAAAAATCAATGAAGAGATTTTTCGAAGAAGAGAAACATCAATGAAATTTTGCACTAAATAGAACAAAATATCAGCGAAATTTCACAATATTGAGCCACAAAAAATTTCAAACAAATGAAATGTCAGCGAAAATCTCTGCTTAATGGAACAAAATTAACAGCAGTGAAATTTCGCAAAACTGATAAACTTGTGATTTGGGACTTGTTCAAATGTTGTTCTTTTGCTTCATCTAAACCTTCCAAATAAAAGAACATTTGATCTCCATTGTGTTCATTGCGTGCAAACAGCCTCATGCCTGTAACATCGGCGAAACCAGCCAACATCTCTCAACACGCATTCGTGAACATCTGAGTAGGGACAGGAACTCACACATTCTTCAGCATTTACAACAGTCTGAGACATGCTGCAGACTTTGATCAAAGAGGTGCTTTTCTATTTTGGATTCTGCACCCAATACATTTCAGCTAATTTTAAAAGAAGCCTTTCATATCTGCTAAGAAAATCCCACATTAAACAAACAGCTTAAACATGCCAAGCTGACTCTTTCTTTCTGATAAAGTAATTAAAGTAAAGTACAGTAAAATCCTTTATTTAAAACACAATTATCGTTTAAGCACTACATGCTTGAGGGGTCATGTAGCTAATTAATTATCTAATTAGCTAATTACCTACTGATAAAATGAGTAAAATATAAGAAATTAACTTACTTTATCGCAAATCTGATTTCCCTAAATATCGGACTAGATATTAGTCCTTTTGTTATTTAGTTCTACTTACTACGACAATTTTGTACAATAGCTGTAATAATTATTTTAATTTGCTGTTTATACTTTGTTTCTCTATGTACATCCAGTTTCAAGAAAATTAATGTATTGTCCCAGGTCTCGCACATTTAAGTATTGCCCATTAATTGAAAAAAAATTGCACACTTCAATGGTACATGTAGTATAAATTCAAATCACAACTGTAAACTAATTCACAACTGATGATGATCGTTGCGCGACCGAAACATGTCTTCTTTTAAACTCAAAGTGGTTGTCCATTTTTTAAAAAGATCTAATTGATTTCAATGTTTCACCGTGACAGTGTTTAGGTACATGTATGAAAACACGTCAACACTCTACAGAAGACTGGGTCATTTAACAGCCAGACCATTTCAAAACAAAAACCAGCCATACTGAAACTCGAGTATATGCATAAAACTGTAAATTCCAAAAACTAAGTGATGAAATGAATAATTAGTGACATTTCAAGCAAAATTTTGCAGTGCCAAATGAAATGCTGCCCGAACTTTTGCTTCCTCACACGAAATTTCGCTCCCCCTAACTAAATTTCGAGCGAAATTTTGCTTCCCCAAACGAAATTTCACTCTCCCTGCAATGAAATATTGTGAGAAATTTCGCATATCCGCACAAAATTTCAATAAGTTCAGAACAATAGTTTAAACAAAATATCGCCGAATATTCGCTTTCTTCAAAAAATCATGCAATTTCAGAAGATTTCGTCTAAATTCGCCAAAATTCACTCTCATTACTTTTGCACAGTACTGTATAATAGAGAGTGTGTATTTTAAATTGAACATATTTAATGAATGCGTCAAAATAAAAACCGATGGCAGTAAAGTGATCGAATAATAATGATAATCTGATTGTCAAATATTGATGAAATTGATAACAGATGACAATCGATAATCACAAAACTTGTGTGATCAATGGTCCATCAATTATTCATATCAATCGATTAATTGACATTGCTTGCCATTGATTGTCATCAGTTGTCATTGATCATTGATTTCATCGACTATTATTTTAGGCCCTGATACAAATGTATGTATCAAATGCCAATAATGCATAAAGGTAGAAGGTCTAAAAGCACCTTGTCAGTAATTAACCCATTGACTACCGGCTGTTTTTACATTTTCGGAGTGATTTTCCACCTATATTCGATGAATAGCAATTCGTGACTCTTTATTTGAACTACCAGGGAAAAGTGGTGCTGTCCTAAGCCACTGGAGGCTCAAGGTTTCTGAAAACGTCATTTTGACGTAGCTATTTTTTATCCGTGAAGCGACAACAATGGCCCAAGTTCGGTTTGCTCGCGATTTCTGCTAAATTTACAGCCATTTTTCATCTTTAGCGGCTGCCTGATGAGCATCATTAAGCGTGATGGTAGCTAAGAGTCCACTTTCTCAAAGAATCGAGCAAGGTGATGTACTTTGTTGTTGAATTTGGCTTGCTACTCGACGAACTGGGAATTTGGCCGGTCGAACACTTAGTACCTTTGGGACTCGACTATTGATTAATTTTTCGACCTACCGCCACATATTTTGGAATTTCTGAGTACTGAAGATGACCACAAGCAGGAATTTTTGGCAGTAGGTTGGAGTGGCTGTAGACTTAGTTTATATGTGAAAGAATTGGGAGAAGGAACGGGTGCTGTCAAAAATTCTCATTTCCCAGCATGCAATGTGGTCTAGATGTTGAAAATGGCGGAAAGGCCCGAATGTACTGGAACAAAAGGCTGTATCTACGCTCGGGAGAAGAATATGAAAAAAAAAGTCATTTCTAAGCTAGAAAAAGGACTGAATTTCATTATGATGGTTGAGGTTTTGTTTTTCGGCGATGATTTCCTTAAAAAACATGAAGGCAAAAAGGGGCATTTTTGTCGTTTCTCTTTGACGTTAAAAACGGTCAGTTTCGTTCTTGTCCAAACTCAGAAGGGCATATTTGGTAAAAATCTCTACGTTTCTTGCATATATTAGATATCTAAATTTAAAGGGCATTCCATTTCGTGCTCACAACTAACAGTTAAGGCAATATTCATGCGATTGAGAAAGTTGCAATGTTTTGAAGCATGGGAGTTTTTTACGGCCGGTTTTGGCCGGCACGGGTGCCAATGGGTTAATATATATGACATTACAAGTAGCACTAGGAAAAAGCAGGCCTGCTTGTAGTGACTTTTTCTGACCTTTCAATAACCTGAGCAGAAGTCATCATCAGAATCAAGTGATTTGTATAACATCAGTAGATGGTATCAATACTCTGGTTACTGATCTGATTGGTCGATAAAGTTGTGATGTTATTGGTCACCTGTCATTTAAGCCATATGTTATTAGCCATGTGTTATTGGAGATAGAGAGAAATGGTACCTGTGACAACGGATTATGGACAATGATTTACAGAAAACCAACATAATACTCTGACAGACTACTTACACTGTAACCAATCATCGCACAACCCTACTTCACTAGTAACAACAATATGAATTCAACTACAGTGTAGCTTGAGATTCATGTAATGGTTTAATAGACAAATGTAAATACTTAGACAACATTTTCAGTAAGATCAACTGCAACATAAGACTGACTGAACACAAATGAGTGATGAGAAATGGTGACATCATTGGTAACATGGTAGAACATCATTTTCATGGCATGCAAACTTCAGAATCGACTGGACTCTGCTAAATGCATTAGTGACAGTACTAGCTATTACCAAAGGATCAAACCAAAAGGTTTTCGGTAAGAACAACTGCAACTGCAATGTAAGACTGACTGAAAATAAATGAGTGATGAGAAATGGTGACACAATAACATGGATGAACATCATTTACAGGCAAATCACAGAATCAAATGGAATCTGGTACGGAAATGTATCAGTGACAGTACTAACTATTACCAATGGATCTATTACCACTGAACCATATCCAACAATTTCCTGCACCTTACAAGACTTATGATGACATCAACAACAGACAGGCAACAAACAATAGACAAATCGACCAATCTTACTAACAATGCACATACAGAATGAAACATACCAATCACTGTTTACAACATGACGTAACTGACAAATGACCAATAACGGCATGATTTTGTTGACCAATCAGATCAATAACCAGAGTATTCACATCTATTGACATTACACAAATCACTTGACTCCAATGATGACTTCTGCTCAGGTTGTCCAAATGTCAGTCAATATCACCACAAACAGTCCTTTTTAGCACTCACTCACCCAGAGAATCATACGACACTTAGCTATGAGAGTATATTATGAAAGGTGTTCGTCATCGTGGTTTCAAATGATAGCTGAGTTAATCTTTTGTCTCACGATTGAGTCACAAAGATGTGGATTGCGATGTTTCGACCACTATACTGCTGGTCTTCATCGCCTGATGAAGACCAGCAGTATAGCGGTCGAAACGTCGCGATCCACATCTTTGTGACTCAATCGTGAGACAAAAGATTAACTCAGCTTATGAGAGTATAATTTGACGTTCCTGCCATGAGTTGCTAATCAAACAGCCAAGCCCAAGCGAAGTGATAAGTGTCAGTGCAAACTATATAAACTTACGTATAGCAAGTACAGTCAAAACGTCTGTCTACTGACTGTAAAAAAATGTGAGCACATTTTTATGTCTTTTTATACATGGTCTGCAGCAGCCCCAAAAATCCCGGCTCAAGTTTCAACTTTTACCCATTCACAAATCGCGCAAAAAAAAATGGTTTAGGACGCTTGCTTGCCCTAGCGCAACAGGAAACTATAGACTTGGAACCTATCATTTTTGGGGAGAAAAGTAAGCCTGTGCATATTTAATTACACAAGACGCTCCTACCGAACATACAACATTTTAATTTTCGTATCGCTTGTTTCTAGCACATTTTACGCTAACAACCGCCATCTATACTAGGCATCAGAAACATATTAAAAACACTGACACTTTGTACCAATTATAAAAGACCGACGTTTTCGGCCAGAATACTCACTTATCATCTGACGGAGCACTGAGAGACAGTTCAATTTCTTCTTCGTCGTCCAGGCACGGATCTGGCTCGTCTTCAAAATGATCATCTGCCTCATTTTCACTGATTAAATTGACCTCAGAACCAGACGAACTATAGCGATCCCTGAACGCCATTTTCCTTCTCTAAGGGAATGCGGGCTCAACTTAAATTTCGCAATAACCACGATGGTGGGGGTGGGGCTGGTGAGGGTAGAGGTGGTGTATATTCTGTCGTGGTATTTATTGACCGTGAGTATCAACCCTGTTTACAAGTTAAGCAGGTTGGGTAAGCATAGTGCTAGGATTACCCTAGCAGGAGGGTCAATGATAGCCCGGGTTTACAAGCAAAATTTTGTAGGTAGGGTTACCCTACCACCCGGGACAACTTAGTCGCAAACAAAATGACCCACGAGGGAAGAGTTCTGCTAAGTACTTCGATTCTCTTGTCTGTACTGCCTGTTATTGCTGCTTTCGAGTGTCATGGAAGGAAGTCATTCGAAGGAAGGATTCTTATCGACCTTGCAATAGACATTTTTTCTGTTTCTGAGGGAAAAGGAAGATTTAAACGCCTTGAGCCCGGGCTTGAACCCCGCGTAGTACTCGGTCCGCGTCCGCCATGATGACGCTAGGGCTACCCTACCAGGCCCGTAGACAGGTTTTTGCGTGGGGAGGTGCGTTAGAGCATCGAAGGCTCGAATTGACGAGCCCCGTAGGCGCGAGTTTTTAGGGGGGTGGGGTCCGGGGCATGCTCCCCCGGGAAATTTTGAAAAATTTGGCCGTTCAAGACTTCATTTTGTGCGTTTTGAAGGACGTTACATAGAAAATCAGAACATCAAGATCAAACGTAAAAACGTCAATACTTACATTACTTGTCAAAAAATTCGGACGTTTTAATTTATTTCGAACGTTTAATTTTCGAACATATTTTATCTAATTTCGGAAAAAAATTCAGACAAAAATTTCGGACACTTTGCTGAAACATGGCTAAAAGTGAATTTACGCCACCCTCAAGGTTCTACAGATACACCGACGAGAAATAACACAAATTCTTGTCTCAACTAGAGTTCGCTCCATACAGGAAACTAAGGGCTTTGGAGCTCAAAATGGAATTTATCGACATTATGTTTTTCATAAAAGAAACAATTTTTTTCTTTCCAGTGATAAAAACAACGAGCAAAGCGTAATCTGAGTTCTAGCAATAAAATGTATATCAGTTGGCCTTGAATACATGTGATGGCGTCGCCCAAGGATGTACAGCTGTACTTAAAGTACTGTTAACATTTCCGACGCTTGAAAATGTCGGACGGTTTTATTTTCGGACACTTTTTTTGTCCGAAATTAAAATCGTCCGAAAGCTTTGGCAAGTAAAGTAAGAAAACTTTCTTGGTCGAAATGCCGGGATTTTGGGCTTAATCAAAATTACCACTTGCTAATATTTTGGCATTTCGATGTTGCAAAATATCTCAACTGGTAAGAATCCATGCTAGTAGTAACACCAGAAAGTTTTGTGCAAAACCAGGTAAAGAAAAAGGATTTAGAAGGGGGGTTGGTTGGTAAAGGCCTTGGCGAGCTTAATATAGTATTAAACGTGCAAAATGAAAGTAGAGGGGTGGTAAGTTTTTGAAATTACTATGTTAGTGCGAAATATTTTGGGTTCAACAAGGACAACGCCCTGGGGCCAGTTGCCCGAGGGTGTTGCAATATGGTGAGAATGTGTGTCACGTGACTTGTGGAGGCCCAAAGATCATCCCGAACCCAAACCTAGCCCTAAGCCAAGGAACTGACCCAGAGGGCAAAGCAACTGACGTTATATATGTAATCCCAACCCAACCATATAATTCAGTCAATGGTTACTATTTCTGTTCGCTGAAGGTGTCAAATACTTGGTCACGTGACATCCATTGTTTCCCTTAATCGCTGAGTAGAGTACCAAGCTCAAGGCTCGTTGAATCCTTCTGGGCAAACAAATCTACCACTTCGCATTAACGAAAGAGCCTTCTTTGAGCTATGCTGACTTCCTAAGAAAATTAAACGTTATCTACTCTTTGAACAACAAATAAAATAAACATTCGTTTTACTGATGAAGCAACATACTTCATGTAAATAAGTTCTTCCTTCTTTGCATTTCTTTTTATTTTATTTTACATGCTACTTAGAACCTAAATTGTTCAGGGAGCTAAAAAGAAAACCAATTGGTTCATTTAGCTTCCTAGCTTGCCTTTGTTTTTATTAAATTTAGATTAATCAAATATTGTAAATTTACTAGATTGTAATTTAAAAATTAGATTAATCATATATTGTAAATTTACTAGATTGTAATTTTAAAAAAACGTGTACACTGACAAAAGCATAATAAAGACTATTATTTTCTGTTGTAAATGTGGAGCCGTGTTGGCCTGGAGCACTAGCTTGCCGGTGCTCCTTTGACATTCGCACCCGGTGGCTGGAATTGTGCAACAAATCTTCAAGAGCAGGTTAAGATTTGGGTACAAATCCCTCAAGGCTTTTCAGCAGCGGTATTGGGCTTTCCTTTTTTGGCTTCGAGGCTGTATCCGAAATAGTCTTTCAGCAATTTAATAGTATCGACATAGCAGGGGATTACATAGCGGACATAAAAAGTTTTCACATGACGTCACGGTGGCCATGCTGGTGTCCCAAAACAAAGAAACGGCGGCCATGTTGGTGTCCCAAACTAAACCTACTTTCTTTTGTTTCAGTAAACCAATATGGCCGGTAGTCACGTGAATGAAAACGCTCTGTTTCAGCGAGTCAGGTCTGACAGTCAGTACAGTTACTTTGCGTTTACCTTTTTTGTAACAACTTTCTTTCTAGTAAACGGACTTTCGAGGCCTGTGGGGGGGGGGGAGGGTACGTACATACCCTTCGCCCCACCCCCCTCCCTACGGGCCTGCCTACTGCTAGGGTATACCCTAGCTGCCTTGCAAACACGTTGATGAAAAAAAGAAGAAATGTGGGAGCGCTAAGGTAACCCGCCTGCTAGGGTAACCCTAGCAGACGGGTTACGTTATACCCTACCTGCTTGTAAACAGGGCCTTAGAAACAGTAGGACATCTACAGGAGCCATGATCGGCTCCTAACATCTCATAGGTTGCCCGAGGAACACTTCTGGGTTGTTGAACTCTTCCAAAATGTTGTTTAAGCTTTCTGGAAATCTACACGTTTAGACAAATTGCGGAAGGCAACAATTGTTGTAGCCTCCTTCGCAGACGTCTTTGGGCTCGTCACGCGTTCCTTCCTTCGTGGGGAAGGAACGCGTGACGAGCCCAAAGACGTCTGCGAAGGAGGCTAAAATTGTTGTTGTTGTTGTTGTTGTTGTTGTTGTACAATAGCACAATTTGTTGTATACTCAAACCTCTCGTAAACGGACACCCTTGGGACGAGAGCATAGTTGTCCGCTTACGACCGGGAGGTGTTCGCTTGCAGGAGGCTATAGATGTAGGTTTCAGCGGAGAAACCTGCGTGCGTGCGTGTAAGTTTTTCAGTGATTTGCAAGATTTCAGATAATATTTAGACAAACACTTAGCAAGAAGGACAAAACGAAAAAGAAAACAGCGCAGAGCTTACTGGCTATAATATTTATCTTACTATTTCTGAAATCATAGAAGCTCATAGGCTCGCACTGACAAAAACAAAGTTTGCATTGTTCTGTACATCAAATTTCCGGAAAGCAAATTGCTAAACATGTTTCTTTTTTTCCATTGAGAAGAAACATAAAACCGAACTCAATCCAATTTAAGGCTTTTGTAACATATCAAAGCAATTTTGTTTAAATTTTCCGCTTCAAGTTCTTCTTTTTAATTTATATTACGTATTTATCCATTGCATTTCGTTTCTAATATATTGTATTTATATTTAACAATTAAATTATGAGGTCGAGATTTCTATCGCATGAATCGCTGACGAGGGCGCAACCCGAATCAGCTATCACGCATAGAAATCGAGAGCGAATACAATCTTTTTTTTCTTTCTTATAAGAATATTGTTTTCCGGCCCAGGCTGAATATTGCTATTTTTCTGTCGATTTTAGGCTGAAAATATTCTTGTAATATTCTTAGTTATAGCTTATGACATTTCCGCTTAAGGACGTATTGGGGTATCCCATTACAAGTTAAGTGTTTGCTATTTTGTACTGCACAAAATACATTACATGTACCGCTCATCATTGAACATTTGGCTATTGCTAGCTAGTTAAAGTAAAAAGTTAAGTAAAAACATATCATTATATGGTATTTACAGATTTTCAACGCACGAAATTATATTCTTTTCACAATTTCAGCCTCAGATTTATTCTTAAAATATTCTTAAAATCTCGCAAATTTCAGCCTCGGTATTCTTATAAAATATATTCTTATAAAAAAAGAGCGTAATCTAATTGTTTTAGCGTTATTCTACTAATCAAGTTTTATAGAAATCCCCCTCGCAGACACTTCGAAAATGCGAAGAAGCGGCCACCATTTTGTTAACAATCGCTATTCATTATCTATCGCAGAATAGATAGCGAGTCGCATAGACAATAAAAGAACAACATTCGTGATAGAACGCTAGTAAATTTATATCAATAGTTTTTTTTATGTATCTAGTAGAGTAGATTTGAACTATTTAATTAAATCTTTATTTGTTGGTAACTTTTACATACAGGGCCTCTCTGAGACCACTGTCGTGAAAGAGCTCCCTGTGTAAAAACAAAAAAACAAAAAAGGGCGAGTGAGAGGGAGTAAGTGGATGGATCGAAGTGATGGATGGATGGCTGTACAGGCCCTATGCTACAAGGCGGAGCGGAAAGGGGAAATTCTTTTCGTACCAAAATGACTACAGTCAACTCTCTCAAAGGTGGACACCTTCAGGACCAGCTCCAGGTGACCGCCTTACAGAGAGATAATGTAACTTGACACTGCATAAACCTTAAACGTCGAAACTTAAACGAGATCTTTATAAAGGCAATTAACGTGTAAATCAGGGTCAAAGTG
Organism: Pachyseris speciosa; assembly: GCA_016490735.1. Classification (NCBI taxonomy): domain Eukaryota; kingdom Metazoa; phylum Cnidaria; class Anthozoa; order Scleractinia; family Pachyseridae; genus Pachyseris; species Pachyseris speciosa. The sequence goes on along the minus strand of JAEMWC010000031.1, from coordinate 1,169,528 downwards.
AAGGGAGAGGAAAGCAGGTGAACCATGGTGGTGGAAATGGAATGGAGGTTCTTTGAAAATACACATTTCGGGGCATCATTGGACAGGTTGTGACATGGCTAAGCAAATGCATAACCTAAGGAACAGCAGCCTCCTTCGCAGACGTTTTTGGGCTCGTCACGCGTTCCTTGCCCACGAACGTCTGCTGAACTGAACTACCACATCCGTTCGTGGCGGTTAGCCAATCATAGTTCGTTTTCCAATTTATGGAAAGGAGGACTTCGACCCCGGGACTATTTTCACAGACGATGCACGTGAATCAGGCGTCGATTTCCATTCTTACGCAGCTCGTTATTGGTTTCTTCAAAACAAAGGCTAACCGCCTACGAACGGAAGTGGCAGTTCAGTTCAGCAGACGTTCGTGGGCAAGGAACGCGTGAAGAGCCCAAAGACGTCTGCGAAGGAGGCTAAAGGAACAGCAAACTGCAAGATATTAGGGACGCAATAATTATTGTTGACAATCGAGAAACATAAGGAGGAAAATGAGTGATTTGACGAAAGTGCAATTAGAAAGCGTTGGCGTTAGGAGAATAACAAAGAGCTCAGTAGAAAGTCAATGTTTAGGCGAGGCAGTTACAGGGACCGCGCAGGGGGAGGGGCTGGGGGGATTTTAGCCTCCCCCCTCCCCCCACCTTTCAACAGTAAAAAGCAAGTAATACTAAAAAAATCAAAGTTACTGTTCTTTTTAACGTTTTACCGAGAACTGATTATTTCAGTCTTGTTTTAAAATACCACTTTTTTGTTGCTGAAAGTATTAACGTTTCACCACACCATGTTAGTTTTAAATGCATTTCCAGCCATTTCAGAGGACTTTAATTTAAAAATTTTCCGGGAAAGCATGCCCCCTGACCCCCCTAGTTGACTCATACTAACACGTTCGAAGTGAGCCCTCCCAACTGTAAACTTGCTGCGCGAGCACTGAGTTGACGTTAATTTAATGTAACTTCAAAGTGTACGTGACTCTCTTTGATTGTTCGCTTCCGCTCAAAATCACAAACATCGGTATTTGTCAGATTTTTACAATAAACAATAGCTTTTCTTGTTATGAGATCAGGGCACCCTCACGTCAGTAGCGCTTCTGAAAGAACCTGGTGGCGTTTCTCTATGCTTGCCAAATCATAAAGAGATATAAACTGTTTGATGTTACAGTGTTGCTATGGTACCCCGGGGTAATAATAATAATAATAATAATAATAATAATAATAATAATAATAATAAAAATCCGCGAGGGTTAGAAATACCAAGTTGAGGTCTGGCGCGGGATAGCCTCTCTCCAGCTATGGGTCAAATAGCATCTTCACCAATATGAGTAGTAGAAATGTAAGGAATTCATATCGCATCGCTCGTTGCGCGGGTCAACAAGGAGCGCGTCCCTCAGTGAGTGGTCAGGCTGAGGTCGAAAAGTTGTCTACTGATCTACCCTCTCAACCTGCAGTGGCAGCCAACCCATCTGAGAGTCTCTCCAAACAGGGTCCTTCCACGCCAGAACGGGCAGGTACCAATACAGATAAAAGAAACACCAGACAGAAATGGACACGAGAGGATTACATTGAAGTCATGTTCTGCTATTACAAGGCAAAGGCAGACCCCAGTGAAGGTGTAACAAAAGATACATTCAGAATATGGAGGGAAAGAAACCCAAATGAAAGGCCCAATCTAACAGCCAATGCACTGACGAACCAACGTAGATATATTGAAAAACAACACAATTCACAGAAATTGAACTAGATAACATCAAGCAACGGATTGAAAATGAATTGAATGAACAAAACCAAACAGATAGTGTAGTAGTCGATGTGTTTGTAGAAGAAGCCAACAATTGTTATGAGGAATCAAATGAAGATGAGGTAGAACCATCACAAAATCCATCTGAGATCGAAGACCTAGTTAAAGAAATTAAGAGGGCAAGAGCTGAATGGGAAAACATCAGGATGGCAGAGAGGCCCCCTCTACCCAAGATACCAGTGAACAGAAAAGCTGAGCTGTTGATCAAACAAGCAGACCAAGCAATTCAATTGGTAATAACAGAAGAGGCACCCAACCTCAATAACATCAATTTGTTACAACATGTCAATGCGTATGTGATATCTGAAAAGATGGGTAAAACGCCAAAACTCCCAAAGACAAAGAGCAATAAACGGCAACAACCAAAATGGAGGACAAGAATAGAGAATCAGATTAAAAGCATGAGAGCTGATCTGCCGGTACTAACGGACATGGCACAGAACTGCAAACAGTAAGAGAATCCCTTAAAATGAAAATTCAAACAAAAGCCCAAAGAATCAGGAGATATGTAAAAAGAAGTAAACAATTCAGTCAAAACCAGACGTTTGCAAACGATAGGAAAAAGTTCTTCAGAAACCTTGGTAAAGACCAGATATCAGTTGAAAAACCACCTAAGAAAGAAGCAACAGAAACATTCTGGCGTAACATCTTGGAGAACGATAGAGAGCACAACCATTCAGCAGAGTGGATAAAGAGGGAGGAGCAGAAATATGCTGATACAGAATGTCAACCATGGGAGGACATAAGCCAAGATGAGTTGCAGACTGTTTTAAAGAAAGCAAGCAACTGGAAGTCACCCGGCCCTGATGCAGTTCTTAACTTCTGGCTAAAGCAACTCACAGCACTACATCAACACCTACTGAATGCATATAAAGAAGCAATAGAACACCCAGAAAATCTGCCTGATTGGTTCACTACAGCACAAACATATTTACTACCAAAGAACAAAGACACAGAGAACCCTAAAAACTATAGACCAATTGCCTGTTTATCAACATGCTACAAGGTGCTCACATCGATTTTAACCGAAAGAAGCTACACCCATATCACAAAGAATGATATATTGCCGGAAGAACAGAGAGTTGTGTCAGGGATTCATGTGGATGCAAAGATCAGCTCCTAACAAATAAAATGATCATAGAAAACAAAAAAGAAAAGAAAAAGAAGAAAAAGAACTTGAGTATGACTTGGATAGACTACAGAAAAGCCTATGATAGTGTTCCTCACAGTTGGATACTGAAGACCTTACAGATGTACAGATTTAATGAAAAACTAATCAAGTTCATAAGAACCTCAATGAGCAACTGGAAAACTACGACGAAACTATCTTACAATGATGGATGTATCACAACAGATCAGATCAAGATCAAAAGAGGGATCTTTCAAGGAGATAGATTCTCACCTCTGCTATTTTGTCTAGCCCTTGTGCCTTTAACATCAGAGCTGGCTACATCCGGGTATGGTTACAAGATCTTAAACACAAGTGCTCCAATCAGCAATCTGTTTTATATGGATGATCTAAAATTGAATAGCAAGAACGAGCAAGAACAAGTTGGAGAACTGAAAATAGTGAAACAATTCAGTGATGATATTGGTATGGAATTTGGACTTGAGAAATGTGCCAAAGCCATTTTCAAGAAAGGTAAACTGGCCTCAACCGGAAACATAGTAATAGATGATGACACAGAAATACAAGAGTTGGACCAGGAAGGAGTATACAAATACCTGGGTGTAGATGAAAGTGATGGTATCCAGCATAGCAAAATGAAAGAGAAGATAAGAAAAGAGTATAATAGGAGAGTAAGATTAATCCTAAGAACTGAGCTCAATGGAAGAAACAAAATAGAAGCTATCAATAGTCTTGCAGTCCCAGTTGTGCTATATGGCTTTGGCATCATTGACTGGAAAGCCTCAGAACTGAAGAAGATTGACACAAAAACACGCAAACTATTGAACATGTACAAGATGTTACATCCTAAAGCAGATGTGGAAAGGCTGTACATCCCAAGAAAAGATGGAGGTAGGGACCTGATTGATGTAGAAACAGCATTCAAAACAGCAACAATAGGGCTTGATCACTATCTGAAGCACAAAGAAGGGCAATATCCAAAGCAGGTGCTTGAACATGAAAGATCTAAAGCCAAAAATTCAATATCCAAGAATGCTACTAAATTCAAAAGGGAAGTAACAATGCCAGAGATTGAGAACAGAGAAGATAAATCTGCCTCTGAAAATGCTAAAGCGCTGAAACACGTGTTTAAGTCCAAGATGAAATCAATGAAAGAAGAAAAGTGGAAAAACAAAGCATTGCATGGCTAGTATCCAAAGATCCTAGAGAAGCCTCATGTAGACACAGTCACCACCAACAAATGGTTGTCAAGTAACTTGAAAGGAGAAACAGAGGGACTACTTGTAGCAGCTCAAGACCAGGCAACAAACACCAGAAACTACCAGAAAGTAATATGTGGCCAGCAAGTGGAGAGCAAATGCAGAATGTGTTCGCAACATGAAGAGACAGTGGACCATATTGTATCTGGATGTGAGGTATTAGCCAAAACAGAGTAACATCTCTAGGCACAATAATGCGGCAGCCTATCTCCACTGGAGCATCTGTAAAGATCCTGATATAGACTACAGACAAATGGTACGAACACGAGCCAGAGACCGTGATGCACAATAAAGATAACAACATCACCATCATGTGGGACATGCCAGTCAATACTGATAGAACTATAACAGCGAACAGACCAGACATCATCGTTAAAGATTCAGTGAATTCCACCTGCAAACTGATTGATATGACTGTTCCATCAGATAGAAACATCGCACTGAAGGAAACTGAAAAAAAAAGCAAGTACAAAGACCTAGAACTAGAAATACAGAGAATATGGCATATGAAAACTGTAGTGATCCCCGTGGTTGTTGGTGCGCTTGGTACAGTGAAGAAGGGTCTGGTAGAAAACATCAAGAAAGTATCAGAGAGAACTACTATGACAGAGATTCAAAAGATGTGCATGCTGGGATCTGCGCGAATCCTCAGAAAGGTGCTCAGTGTATGACAGAATGATTGACTTGAGTGACTGACGCTCTAGGTGCATGGTTTGCGCCCGGCTGATGCACAAAAAGAACACCAGCAAAGACTGTGATAAAAGAGACAATAATAATAATAATAATAATAATAATAATTTTATTATTTCTATAGGGCGAAATTCATTAATTATGATCTAACGCGCTTTAAAATGAAGACTAACTAATCGCTATTCATTATCTATCGCAGAATAGATAGCGAGTCGCATAGACAATAAAAGAACAACATTCGTGATAGAACGCCAGTAAACGAACGCCATTATTTACAATTAATATAAAACTTGTATAATTAATAAAAGAAAAAAAAATAAATGAATCTTAAATATCTAAAATTATGGTTTCCTAAAAAGATTTCTTGAATGAAGTAATGTTTTCAATAGCCCTAAGACTGGGCGGTAGTGCATTCCATAAGACTGGAGCGGCAACCAGTCGTCTTGGCCGATTTGATTTCGGACCTTGCTAAAGTGCTGTTGCCAACAGACCTAAAATTATACCTAGATTGTTTAAGAGATAAAAGACTAGTAATATATGAAGGTGCAATACCATGCACAGCCTTAAAAGTAAATAAAATAACTTTAAAAATTATTCTGAATTTCACAGGCAGCCAGTGGAGGTCTACCATGACTGGAGTGATGTGTGAGTAGCGTGGCGTGTTTGTAAGAAGTCTCGCGGCTGCGTTTTGTACGCGCTGTAGTATAAACCATAAAAAACAGCTGTCGAGTTTGCCTAGTTACTAGTTATATAATTGAAACTGTCAAGTAATCCACAAACAAAACAAAGAGGGTATTTTGTTTCAAGCAGATGCCTAGAGACATTGTGGAGAGTGAACGTGTCGCACGTGGTTGATTTAATACTCGATACATTTCAATATCGCTCAAGCTCGTCGCTTTTATTGTTATCGAGAGGATTGTTTAACCGCTAGCTATGGCAAGTAATGATGCCAGCTCTGCTTCTATGGAGAGCACTGTCACAGTTTTGGTGTCGTTCTTCTTGGCCACAGACGAGACTTCTAGCGCCAGAAATACGGCGCCGATCCACAAGGAAAAGTTTAATGTTCCGTTCAGCGAGGATCACAAAGAGCTTTTTAAATTTCAAAAGCATTTAAATATGGGTTATTGGCCAAGCGTGAGGTCAAGATGGCGGGATATTGGCCAAGATCGTTTTTTGCGCAAAAAAAGAACGAGGTTGATGTTATGTTATGTAGGTTGATGTTATGTATCAGATGTAAATTAAGAGCGTGTGTATTTGCAAAGGTTCATGTGAATTTTTCATAAGTGATAGTTCAAAATGTAGTCTGATGACCAGCTGTCAGAGTATCATTCTGACTTCAGCTACAATAAGGACAGTAGCACCAATGGAGGAGACGCAGTCGAGGGTGAGGTATGAAGAACTAATTGCATTTTGCAGTAGTCTCACAACACGCGTAAAATAAAAATAACCAAAAGGGCAAATCTACATCTTAAATTCATTAGCTTATGCAAAAATTAGTCCTCTTGTAAAAAAAATTTTTGAGGAAAGAAAAACGGGATTCGGGAAAGCGATGACAAAAAGTGCGAGATGCGGAATTCGCGTGAAAAAGGAACGCGAATGCGGGATCAGGATCTCCCTTCCAGACTCTCATTCTAGTATCCACCTCGAGAGGTATTTTCTATGAGACGTTTGCTAAAATAAGTGTCCGCTGTCCGCTTTGGAGAGGTGTCCGCCTTTACAGAGAGTTTAGTTACCGAGAAACATGAGAATGTGCCTTAAAAGTCCGTGGGCCAGCAAGTGAAACTCTCCCCTCCCCCTTTGGGGAATTTTGCAGACATATACCGTTTGGAACTTTAGCCCAAGGACATCCCAAATTTGGTTGTTTGCATTTGGTTGTTTGTAATAAACCAATGTTTTCCCTTTACTTAACTCAATCACCTCGACAGAAACATGCATCGGGTTACTGTATACATGTACCAAGTGAGTGTCACATGTCATATTGGACAATATGAACTGTATCAAATTAAAGGGCAAACTTAGTAAACAAAAAGCAAAAGACTCAAAGATGGAAGCTATGATTTGAAACCACATCTACTTATCTTGCACTAGTTTTAAATTCTTGATATAAACTTCTCAAATGCATTAATAATGCATGAGGAAATTAACCAACTGTGTGGCCTCATTTGGGTCACATGGATGCCCCTTGATATCCAGTAAAGAACAGATCCAAACACGCGTGATTAGATATCCAAACACACGTGTTAGGTTATCCAAACACGTGTGTCTGGAAATCAATTTCAAAAGAATGCAGTACTTGAACAAATGTTTATTAACTTCCAGGATTACAGTAATCATTCTTTGCAGTTCAAGACCGCCAGAATATGATCTAAGATCGATACTTTCGTCTCCCTTTCCAGCTGCCATTGTCTAAAAATGTTTAAAGCCAATCTGTTTTGTACTTCGTAGAACCAGGAACGATCTCATAAGCTGTAAAGTGGTCCACAGATAAAGTTTTAGGCGGACGAAAACGACTCGCTCCGTCCTTGATCTCCGCCATCATGTGCCAACTACATTGCCGGAATGGCTGCTGACGCGAAACAAACAACTCCCACAAAATGTTGTAGGGAACGGGTTGTGAAAAATGCGAAAGAATGTATTCGATTCTGTTCCTTAAAACAATCGGTGCTAATTATACAGACAATATATTTGCTAGATTGCATTGTATTTTTATGCGTTATCGAGAAGCCATATCAAAAACTCGTGCTTCGTGTTTCATAAGGGGTTCCAAACACCTCGAAACAATAAAAGCACTCCGCCTTCGGCGTCGTGCTTTGAAACCCCTGATGAAACACTCGCACTCGTTTTTGATATATTACATACATGTGACTGGCTCATTGCCAGTAACAGTGCGTGGCACCTAGTCTGTCAGAATAGTCACACTTTCCACGAACTTTCTAGGGAACTATTTTCTTTCCGAAAATGCTAGCTGACGTTTTTTTACGGCCAAAACTAACCAATGCGACCTTTCCGAAAACCTCAAAGGCTATGATTTCCCCACTGCGAATCTTTTAGACCAAGTTTCTGTTACGAAAATCGGAGGACACTCTTTAATAGACGCCGAAAGCCTAAGTCGAACTGCCCTCCACCGAACAGATATCTACCGAAACTTGTTGTTGGGTGCCCTGCTTAATCGACGAACCTCTGACGATATTTGGTGCCGACGTCCCCCTACGAGATCATTCAACGTCTTTAATCGAGAAGGGATGATATTAATCGGTCACAAAGTCGACACGCTCCACTTTCAGGAGCTGCTCAAACACCCTGCCCGCTAGCTCTCCAAAGGTGCCTGGAAGCGACACCATGGGCTGCCATGCCAATGTAAGAGATCTCTCCCGCGGTTGGCCTTTGCACCTGATTCTTTCCTTCAAGATAATGCTTTCCCTTGTCTGTCTTCACAGGCATGCCATCTGCGGTCGCTAGTGCCTATGGCACAGGTCCTAATGGATAACTGAGAACTCTTTTCATGTCGATGTCATATTCGAAGGCTAGCATCACAAGATGACCAAAGACGTTTATCTCAGCGGTTATTTGTTTCGTTTTCTTGGATTTTCCACTAACCGTCGCAGATTTTACCAAAATCAAAAAGGTCTTCAGCTTCTGTTTCTTGATGGGTGAGTGAAAACTTGTTTTTTGTTTAACGAGACACTCTGCGCCCTCACTTCCACCTCGTCTGCACTTAAAAGTTTATGTTCGACATCACTAGAAGCTGAGGCACGTGAGGAAATACAGTAGAGTACGTCTCGGTCTTCTACGACGAACGGGTAAACAAAATTCGTGAAGGCACTAACGACATTGGAAACGTCTTCTTCTGGTTTTATGATCTGAGATAATCTTTGCTTTTTGTGCGTTGTACACTCCGAATTATCCATGTCCACCATCTCTCTTGCTGCTTGAAGATAACTTGCTCTGGTGTGCCTGGTTTTGCACCACCTGTAGTACGCAGAGTGGTTTCTACTAAAGCCTATGATGCAACCTTGACTTTGCATGGCGATTGTTGTCTGTTCGATTGTGATGTCAACGGCGCTCCTGCTTGTGGAACGTTGGATCGGTTGACACTGAAGCCATTACCTGATAGTAATTGCTTGGCCCTGGGATGTGATTCTTCAAGATTCATGAGTATACGTAAGTAGACTGCAGTATAGCGAGCGTGGTCGAATGCAACGAAAACACTGCACATTTGTTCAAGAGTGGCAATATGAATCTCCAGGTCATTCTCTTTTGTTGCCAAAACTGCGCTGTTTTTACCCGCTTTCTGTCATAGGCTTGTTCTTTGAACTCGGCGTAGTGATCCAGAAATTCCACATAGCTTTCATTCGACAGAACATTTGAAAGGTTCTTTACGGAAGGCTCAACAGCAAGATGACTTGAGGTCGCCTTACTTTACTCTGTCAGATGCCTAAGTGACATGACTAGAAGAAGGTGCTTTGGCATCATCCATTGGCCATTAGTTGCTGCATTACAGAGATCTGGCGCTATTGATAACACAAGCCGTTGCTTCTTTTCAGACCCTTTTCTCGATCTGGATGAAATCATCTGTTTGATGAAATCTGTCAACATTACTGTGGGGCGAATAGGTCCATCTACAAGAAAGAAAAATTCCCTCATTGGATTCGCCGTACCGACTCGATGAGCGAGTGCATTCTTTTCGACAGGAGTTATGATAACTTCTTCAAACTTCACTTTATTTTGCCCTTACTTTTTTTAAATTACATTATTAGCATAAAAGAAAAAATACATGTATAACAATACAACGAAATATGTCGGGAGACTACTCAGATCTTGAGTACATATGGAGTTTAATACAGTTCTGTTTCGTAGGCTACCATAAACGGTTTTCCCACTCATCAGTTAGTTTCCATATACACTGAAGCCTACTAAAATACACATCAACAATATGATCGCGCAAGACGCAATAAACCGTTACAACAGACCGTTACAGGAAATCATAAAAAACCGTTACGATCAATCTTTGCCTGTTCGAATTTTAAAACCTGTGCGCCTGCTACTTGTTACTAATTTAACGGTCTGTTGTAACGGTTTATTGCGTCTTGCGCGATCATATTGTTGATGTGTATTTTAGTTGGCTTCAGCGTATATGGAAACTAACTGATGAGTGGGCTAACTTTATGTTAAACTACGAAACAGAACTGTATTAAACTCCATATGTACTCAAGATCTGAGTAGTCTCCCAACATATTTCGTTGTATCAGCTCCTTCATTGTAGAGTACTATATTGGCTCCAGCGGTGATCAGCACCTGAACTATATAACAATACATATATAACAATTAAATGAGCCTCCTTTGCCACTAGGTCCACTCCTCTAAAGTTAACTAAAATTGTTTCATTTTGTTTTCTTTCTCCAGTTGCTTCGCATTTTGGACTCCTCCGATGTCTTAGTTACGAATTTTACCAGCTTTTCTACTTTCCATTTCTTAGTTAATCTGTTTTTATCACAAAAGAGACATTTATCCGAAGGAAATAAAGGAGAAGTAGATTTTTCTACAGTTCTGCGCCTTTTCGCAACGCTTGGTTCTGCGAGGTGTTTGCTGGATACCTTTTTTCTCTTCACAAGCCGTGAAACATTTGTAAAGAGCTGGTAGCACTGCCTGTGGTAGCCATATTTCAGAGGCTGGAACTTGCTTGGTAAATTAGAGCAAATTTCATCTTCTGTCTCTTGGATTTTCCTGACATTGTCTAATTCGCGCACTTTCCTATATTGTCTTGAAACTCTTCTCTGAAAGAATAGTTGTTTGGAAAATACTCAGTAATGAAAGTGATGCACTATGCACTGAACGTCTGTCCTCTTCTGTCTATTCAGAGAATTTTTTCTCGGAATATTTACTGGTTTGTCGATCGTTTTCATCATTAAGCAAGTCAATCATGATAGCTAAAACTAAAAAGCAATTTTCGAAAATGTGTTATCAGGGTCTGAATACTGCAAAATTGCACTCAAATTAAAGCGAAAGAGATTATTTATATTCTTTATAAATATTTAGTAGTAGGTATCCATCAGTCTCGGAAGACTATGGTATTGCGCGTTGGGTGGCAAGCCTGGCACAGCGTCGGGTGTGACTGGACAGGCCGATGTGGGAGTAGCAGTCTCTTCTGCATTGTGCACGGGTGAAGTCTGTTGCTGGTCTGTCCGCTTGGTGTAGGGCTTTCCTCCTCTGTCTCTTCGCTACTGACTGCTCAGCTAGTGCCTCTTCAAAGCTGTGAAGTCCCTCTTTAACAGTCTGCCTCCAGGTTGTTCGATCCGCGGCCACTGTTTCCCATGTGGTGAGAGGCCTTCAAATCCCTTTTGAACACATCCTTGAAGCGTAATTGGAGTCTGCCTGTGGGACGTTTTCCTTGTGCAAGTTCTCCATACAGGAGATCCATAAGGATCCTGCCAAAGTCTATGCGCACTACGTGACCAAGCCAGTGCATGCGTTTCTGCTTCAGGAGTGTATATATACTGACGATACCAGTTCTCTCCAAGACACTGCTGTTTGTGATTTTGCCCTGCTACGTAATGTGCAGGATTTGTCGGAGACAGCGCATGTGAAAGGCGTTGAGCTTTCGTTCCTGTCGGATACGAATGGTCCAGGACTCACTGCCGTACAGCAGGGGGTGCTCACGACACATGCTCTGTAGACCTGGGTCTTGGTATGCTCGGTCAGCTTGTCATGGTCCACACCCTCTTCGTCAGCCTGGACACGATAGTAGCTTAAACGATGGTGCTTAAACCTAGTAGTGTTTTTGCACCGGTACTGCTTTGTACAAATCCTTAAATAAATAAATAAGCTGCCTTGCCGATGCGCTTGTTAAGCTCCGTGTCTAGTGAGAGGGAGTCGGAGATCGTGGATCCTAGGTACACAAAGTCATGGACAAGATCTAGCTTATGCTGTGAGATGGTGATGTTAGGTGGCGTGTCCACGATGATGGTGATGATGGTGAGTCCGAAGTGTTGGCAAGCCTCGCTGAATTGGGTCATGAGCTGTTGGTTGTCTGCAGCTTAATGAGCAATTGAGGGGAGTAGGGTTGACGCAGTGGTGAGAGCACTCGCCTTCCACCAATGTGTCCCGGGCCCGATTCCCGGACTCGGCGTCATAAGTGGGCTGAGTTTGTTGGTTCTGCACTCTGCTCCGAGAGATTTTTCTCCGGGTACTCCGGTTTTAGCCTATCCTCAAAAACCAACATTTCTCCCACACGGCCCCACAAGCTTGCAGCTTTAGATTGTAACCGTGTATAGATAAGGTTTCCTTACCTTTACTTTTAGCGGTGACTGCTGCATCGTCCGCGAAGAGGAACCTTGGACTTTGCTCTTAGTCTAGAGGTTGAAGAGCCTTCCGTCGGATCTGGTGCGAGGTATATGCCCTTCTGTGGCAGATCCGAAGGTTTTCTTTACCAGAATGGCAAAGAACATTCCGAATAATGTCGGTGCCAGGACGCAGCCCTGTTTCACTCCACTTCGAATATCGAAAGCATCTGATGTTGAGCCGTCAAAGACCACAGTACCCTTCATGCCTTCGTGAAAAGATCGGATGATGCTGAGGAGTCTACGTGGACATCCAATCTTGGGGAGCATCTTGAAAAGGCTGTCCCTGGTGACAAGGTCGAAAGCCTTCGTCAGATCTGTGAAGGTAATGAAGAGTGGCTATCGTTGCTCTCTGCACTTCTCCTACAATTAGTCTGAGGGAGAAAACCATGTCAATGGTGTATCTGTTGGCTCGAAACCTGCACTGCGATTCTGGATAGACTCTCTCTGCTAGTATTTGGAGCCTCTTCAGTGTGACTGGAGCGAACACTTTACCGACAACACTGAGGAGAGAGATGCCGCGATAGTTGTTACAGTCGCTCAACAACAACAACAACAACAACAATCTTTATTTGTACTCATTCTTGCGATAAAAGAATAATTTGACAATCAAAAATTAAAGGTAAAAGTTTAGAGTACTGGCTGCCTGGAATAACCATAAGGGCAAGCGGAGCCAGGCAGCCAGTTGACATCAGCAAGAAATAGAAATAAATTATAGGTCAGCAAGAAAACTGAAGCACAAATACACACATAAAAAGAAAAAAAGAGAAGAGAAGAGGAAAAACGCTATTTCTACGCTATGAAGGAAGGCTAAAATAATTAAATTAATTAATTAATTAATTAATTTAAAAACTTATAAGGCGCAAGTATCTATATAAATATATTCAAATGCGCCATACTAATAATAATAATAATAGTAATAATAATAATAATAATAATAATAACAATAATAATAAAATAACTGATATATAGAGTAAAAATCTTATGGCTAAAATTTAAATAAAATTTATATATGAATACAAGGCATTAAGACTGAGAAAAGTGACAGAATTTAGCAAAAGACTAATTTACAGGTAATCTGGGAAACAACACAACTGTTAATAAGAATACAAGTAACTAATAATCACTGACAAGATCGCTTTTTACTGATTTCTCGAAGTTTGAAATAGAGCAGGTCTTCGCTCCTGTCAATTTTGTTTTTATACAGTGTGACGATGTTGGCGTCGCGCATGTCTTGTGGCACCGCACCCTCTCTCCCGCAGAGGCATCGAATTTCGTGCAGTTCTGTGATGATGGACACTTTGCAGCACTTCAACACCTCAGCAAGGATACCATCTTTCCCGGGTGCTTTGCCGGAGGCAAGGCAGTCCAGGGCTTTCCTCAGCTCGTTGATGGTCAGTTCTCTGTGGAGCTGCTCCAGCACGGGCAGACACTCAGTGGTGTTCAGGGCCTCTTCTTCTTCATTCTCCCTGGCGTAAAGCTCGGAGTAATGCTCCACCCAGCGCTCCATCTGTTGTGTCCGGTCCTGGATTACCGCACCCGCGGCAGACTTCAAGGGGGCAATTTTTTTCTGCGTTGGACCCAGGGTCCGCTTGATTGCATCATACATCCCCTTGATATTTTCCGTGCCTGCTGCAAGCTGGATCTGGGAGCAGAGCTGGAACCAATAGTCATGATGTTGATGTTGCGAGCGGCTTGGAGGACCTGCAGGTTGCGTTCGCTGGGGCTGGCTTTATAAGCAGTGTGGGCCTTCCTCTTCTCCTCAATGAAAGGCAGCATTTCTTCAGAGTGAGCCTCGAACCAGTCTGCTGACCTGCTGGTTGTCTTGCCAAGGGAGGAAATGGCAGCAGTGTGCACAGTGTCTGTCTGGCATAAGCGGGGACTGAAAGAGATTCCTCAAGCACACGCTCAAAATCCTCTGTTATCTCAGGGTTGCGGGTTTTGCAGACGTTAATGCGAGGCCTGCCATCCTTTCTCGAGCGATATACTTTCTTCGCTTGCATACCAAGGAGTGGTCAGTGTCACAATCAGCACTCTGATAGCTGCGTGTGATATTGACGCTAGGTAGACCGGAGTGCCTGGTAAGAATCAAGTCCAGCTGGCGTCAGTGCCTGGATCTGGTGTCTCCAAGAGACTGTGTTGAGGCTTCGTGCTGAAGAACGTGTTGGAGACGCAAAGACCATTGTGGCAACAGAGTTCCAGCACTCTTTGCCCATTCTTGTTCAACCTTCCTGTGCCGAACTGACCCAAACAGGTAGGCCACGAGTTGTGATCAGCGCCCACTCTGACGTTAAAGTAACCGAGGATGAACAATAGCTCATTTGCAGGGATTCTCTGGATGGTTGTGTTGAGATCATCATAGAATTTTTCCATAGCTTCTGCCGAGGAAGTCAGTGTTGGTGCGTACGCGCTAATTTATTTATTTATTTATTTATTTAATAGCTTCGCCAGAGACCTGGCAGGGACACTACAACAGCTTGCGCCAATTACTGTAGGCCAGTAACTGCAAGTCCCTCCCCCATAACCACATTCTGGTTGAGATAGACCACCACACCGGGGACTACGTCCCCTACTCTTTTCGAACAGTGCGTGGGTTCTTTAACGTCCCACAGAATCAATTATGAAGAGTTGTGAGACGGGGCCTACGGTTTATCGTCCTTATCCGAGAAGACTAGAAAGTCTAACCATTTGCAGATGTCATTACAAAGGCAGCACTTTCTGCTCAATTATTTAAAGACCCTGAGTGTTGGTCCAGTCGGGGTTTGAACCCGCGACCTCCCGCACGGTAGTCCGGTGCTCTACCATTGAGCTAACCGGTCGGCGGTTAAATCCTGCTGAGGAATTAAGCTGTAGGGACAAAATCCGCTCAGTTCCCTCTGTCGGTGGAGTAATGGTTCCAACAGTGTTCCTATTAAACCGAAAAGTCCATACCATGTTCCCTGGTCTCCTCTTAAGGTACATTTACTTTAGAAAACAGCCGGGTGGTTCATAGGATAAACCGCAATAATGATAGTAAAAAGATTAAACAATCAAACAAGGAAATGAGTTGTGAAACAAAGCAAGTAAAGAAATTATGTCAAAACGTTAGAATTACAAAAAAAAGCAATAAGCTGTATACAGAACAATTCTCGCACAAAAAAGCTTGAAATCTACCTTAAGCATCCTTGCTGTAACGTTAGGTAGGATAGTCCTGAGAATAAACATGATTTCAACACATAGGGATCATTCTGGTCTGGAAATTTTAATTACAACGGACGCACCTTCAACATCGGAATCGGATACTCCTAACTTTCAAGATGGCGGATGTGAAAATATAGAACAGCAAGGAATCAAGGGATGCGAGGGGGAAACAAATAGAATTATCGGCGAAATTTTTTCCCCACACGACAGTCTATATACCAAGACGAAGCGATAACCAAAATAGTATTTTCTGAACAGCCTTGGTTTTGCACAAGCAGACAATCCGAACTACGTGACGTCACGCACGCTATTTCATCTCATACTCGGCTAGACTCAAGTGATCGAGAGAAATGTTCCGTAAAATACCGAATTTTGCACCTCTTAATCCCAAATGTAGATATAATGTAAACCAGATGAATAAAGATCACTTACCTTATACTCTTAGTGTGGTCTTTCGCGTTTTTATGGCGTTTTCAGTCGCTTGCCGCTGAACCCTCCGACAATGGTATAAGATTATAAGCAACAAGGCATGCAACTGAAATAGCCGCCGCAGCTAAGAGCATAAGGTAAGTGATCTTTATTCATCTGGGTTACATTATATCTACATTTGGGATTAAGAGGTGCA
This sequence comes from Pachyseris speciosa, assembly GCA_016490735.1. NCBI lineage: Eukaryota > Metazoa > Cnidaria > Anthozoa > Scleractinia > Pachyseridae > Pachyseris > Pachyseris speciosa. The sequence continues at coordinate 1,153,484 of JAEMWC010000031.1, read as the reverse complement.
AAATTCGGTACTTTACGGAACATTTCTCCCGATCATTTGAGTCTAGCCGAGAACAGCCATTTCAAAATAGAAAGAATGTATGAGATCAAAAAGCGTGCGCGACGTCACGAAGTTCGGATTGTCTACCTGTGGTTTTGTCGTATTGAAAACCTATGACATGCGCAGTACACTTACGTGGTACCTGTATACAGTACCCCGATGCACGTTTCTGTCGAGGTGATTGAGTTAAGTAAAGGGAGAACATTTTACGAGTTACCTTTGTTGTGGTATCAAACAAATCCTAAAACATCGGTGAACAAGTTATGAAAATTTTCCCACTCAATTGGTTACCATAGCAACACTGTAACCTGTTAGAAACACACCAAATTTGGGCTTTAGGCAAACAACTGAAGAACGAGCTCAGCGACCCTTATTTCTATTGTTGAAAAGTAAAAAGCGTATCAAAAAAATGTAGGAGCGGATTCAGAGCCACCTTAACGTTTCAATTCCGATTTTGATATTCTTGGCTTAATTCAAGCGCAAACAAAACAAGGAGTCAACGGGTCAAAAACTGATTCATGTTTATCACCTTTATTTCGTAAGAAGCATCACGTGTCCGTACTACAGCATCTGCTCGCATTAAGGCCACAAGTCAAGAATATATATGTCAATCCAAGTCAAACCCGATGCTCAAGACGTTATTAATAGCGTACGAATGTCTAACTCGAATGTTCCCGAGGTGACTTCAAGAACTTGATTGAAACAAGGCGGTAGCATTCTTGCACATCTGAGAACTGAGAAAAACTCTAAGGCCGTTCGACCATAACTAAGGAGGAATAAGAAGAGATGGGTTTCGATGTAGCGTTTATACAAATAATAATGGCGGGAACAGCCATTCAAAAGAATTCGGGATCCGGAGTTATTTTATATTCTCAGTGACTTCGTGGAAGATATCTCAGGTGAAGCTTAAGTATCTCGATCAATTGATATAATCAGTAAATCTAGTTATTTTTTTTTACTATCGAGGAAGTCTCTCCCTAAGTTGTGTATTGAAATGAATTCATTATACCTTTATTATTGTAATTTAGTCTGGGGGTCCACTTATAAAGTCTAGTTACTAGGGCTGCCCGCGTCTCGCGGGTCGCCCGGGTCTAAAATTACCGTCCGTTCTTCTTTTTCTTCGTCGTCCGAGTTTCATCCACAAAGCTCACTTTCGGCGTTTCTCCGCAAGCGCTAACTAATAATGGTTATTTTGGAATAAGTAAACTATTTTTACCTCGTCAGCTTTGCTGAATGACCTTGGCCAAGCGCTTATCTTTACCGCTTGTGATACAGATGTACCGGGTTCGATTCCCGTTATCGACACCTTTTTTTTTTTATTCAACTTATTTTTTAAATATTTTTTTACAAGTGTTATAATTATTGTGAGTGATAAATGGTTGAGCTGTAAAGCAATTTTCAAGGGACGAACCGATGAATGATGCCTGTTGTCACGTATCGGAAAACATCGATTCACCTTGTGTGTTTCAAGTCTGAACAACTAATATGTTCAGAGAAGTGTCCATACGAATGTTTGCAAGTTCAACTGCGAGAAGAAAGCTTTTAACATGTTCGAACTTACCTCAAGATGTTTTTAATTAGACTGCCGTGTTTCCCCGTGTCCGCTCCATTAAGAGGTAGTACATTTTGTTGAATAACTCAAGTACGAGATATCATACACCCTGAGACTTTGACAGGTAGTTTATTTACTATATTCCCACTATATCTCAATTTCTGGACATTAGTTTTTGAATGATAAGTGATTAGTTTTAAGTTGTGTGACTTGAAACTGACCGCAGAGTGAACGTCCGGCTTCCTTATGTTTCAAATGACCCTGAATTGACGTATTTGTAAACAGTTTCACTCTGTTGATTATTTTCTCCTTACATTTCACCGAGACTCCATTAACGTTTATGCGAAATAAAACTACATCGTTTGATAAGCGCTTTCTTTCTCCAAACAAATATCAATCGAAGCGAAAACAAGTGTGCTTAGTTTTTTTGGAATCAATACACTATTTTATCATATTACATTGCGATGAACCTCAGTGGCCAAGAGGTCATTGTTCCTGCCTCTGACTCACCTAACCCGGGTTCGATATCTATTAGTGGCATATAGAGGGTTTCCCTTGACGTCATAAAAAACTAAAATTCAAAAGTAAACAGACTTTTGCATTTTTATCTTCATCACATAAAAGACATTTTGGAAATGTACCTGCTTGCATGTTTTCAGCTCGGTAGCTTGCTTTGTTTTGAAAATAGAGCAGTCTGAATTTTAGAGTTTTTCTTAAAGATGTCTGCTCACAAGCATGTCACTTGCATGAAAAGTCATCGATTCACTGTGTTTTTGAGGTTTGAAAAACCAACATGGTAAGAGAAGCGTCTATGTGAATGTTTGATACCTCAACAGAGAGAACAAAGCCTTTGAGATAGCTTAAGTAAGAAACATGTTTTAAGTCGTTTCCGGCCGCCATCTTGGTGTCCCTCAGAGGGACGCCAACATGGCGTTTCCATACAAAACACTATAATTTTGAGTGGTACATTTTGCCGAATAACTCGAGTACGGGATATTCCAAGGCCCTGAGACTTTGGCGTGTTGTTTATTTATTACTCTTCTATAATATCACAAGTACTTGACTTTATCTATTGAATGGTTGATGATTTGATTTTCTTACTGAAAACGCTCTATACCGCCGGCTTTTTTTTTTTTCGTTTCTTTTTCTTCTTCTTTTTTACAAGTGTTACAATAATTGTTCTCAATGATTGAGCTGTAAAGGGGGATATATGTTGATAGGGGTCTAAAGAAATAGACTCCAACACAAGCTAAGTAATGCGTCCGATGTAAGAAAGACAGACTTCTCTCTATTCTTTTGTTTAGTGCTAAATTAGGGATACAATGCTGTTTTTTGCAAGCCCGAGTTTAGGCTAATTGTAGCCTCTTGTTTTGAAACAATTGTCATTTAACAAAGGCATGTGTTTAACAGTTGTAAACAAGTTCAATTATAATGCTCCTACAGATCCCATCTTTAAGGAACTTGATCTTATTCCAATTAGGTCAATTTTTCTGTTATTATTTAAGAACTCTAACCTCCCTTAAATTCTTTTGAACTAAATAACTAGATTCATAGCGACAACACCAGGCATGCATATTCTCTTCGTTTACCATACTATATTATAAAACAAACCTTAGGCAATGGTTTGTTGATGATCATAGTCTTAAGTTTTTAGTTTCACTTAATTCTGAAATCACTGGCTCTTCGTCTCTTGCTTCTTTTCAGAAAGAGGTTAAATCCTTATCAATAATTATTTCTTCTTGATCCACAGTTATATTTATTTCCAAATCATCTTGAATCTTGAGGGGAAACCCAGTTTTTCATATAGGCCGTCGTTTGTCTTCGCCATTTCGTTTCCTTTGCTTATTTTTGTAAGTTTGTGTGCTATAAAAAAGTGGCAAAACAAAAAATAAAAAACGTTTAACAATGGTTGTGTTAAAAAACAAACAAAAATAACTTTGTCAGATCTGACAAAGTTTATGCCCAGTTATTTGGAAACTTGAATATTCTTGCTTTCCTCGCTATTTAAGTTATAACACGAAAAAAATTCTTAGATTTAACCACCGCTAACTTTACTGATGCCACGGTGGAAACAATTTTAATCGATTTTAATTGTCTTAAGAGACTTGGAAGACGACATTTCGTTTGCTTTTATTTGAAAATGGTTATTCCATGATTTTCCAACGGAACACTGGCGGAACTTTCACTCGAAAAAGATATAGAGAAACCAATAATCACTTATTAACACAATTCCATAAAAGAATGTTCTAGCTGGACAGCTGTTTCTTTTTTACTTTAATTCTCGCTATTTAAATCATATAAAAGAAGGCTAGGCCCTACATTAAATTATAACTTTCATCACGTGTATAAATAGAACAAGTATGAAGTCAAAGTGCTTCGTTGAAGTTGTTTTATCAGTTCTTCCTAGTCATCAACGAATGCGTCAGAACGTGATCAGCAGAATTCAGGGAGGGATCAGAACACTTCCCTATGCGACGTGAAGGTGATACTTTTAGTTTGCTGTCGTAGAGTATTGGAGATTCTTGAAGAATTTTAATGCTGCTTGCTGATAACGGCGTCTTATTCGCGTGACGTCGCCTAAGAGAAGTCGCCATTACGGAAGGACTCTGAAACACTTCATCTTCCTCTTCAAAGCTGGTGTCGCTGTTCAAAGAATATGTCTTGCTTTCCCTCTTACGTTTCTTCTCTTTCTGAGTGCTCTTTCCTCCAAAAACAACAGATTTGTGAATTCGTTGCTTTTTGGTTGGAGGTGACATTGGAGCTTGATTTTCGGTCAGATCATATTCTCTCTGCATTTCTGTGAGCCAATCGTTCCCATCTCCAGATGACCAAGAATTGTCGTTCTCGACGACAACCGGGCATGATATATTCAATGAACCAAGTTCCTTAACGCCCTGTCTGTGCGTAGACTTTTCGCTCTGCGCCTGCTTGCTTACAGTAGCACTTGTATGCAAAGGAACCGCTTCCTTACAAAACTTGTCCGCTGGAGAGCTTGAGAAGCATCGTTTTCGTTTTTGCTGACGTAAGATCTGGTTAAGCGGACTTAACCGCTTGGTTTCTGCTGGCGAACTGCAAGGGCCTCTAGACTTCTTTTTCCCTTTCTTGTGGGAGGAAAACCTCAGACAGAATTGTGGTGAGGAAGGCGGTGACTTACTATTTGGAGAGGTTACCAACGAGCTTTCAACATTCATTGTCACATTACTAGGGTGTCCACTCTTACTGTCGTTAGCAGGGACACTACTATTGATTTGTTCAGATTTTACGGGGACTGGAGATGTTAGGGGTCCTCTGATTGGAGTAAGAAGCACTACACAATCATTGAAATGATATTCCTTGAGTGGTGTTTTAGGATTTGCTGAGTCATCCACAGGAGAGTTCGGAGAAGCTACTGCCAAAGGCTTTACTATCTTCGCGTCTGTATATTTACGCAAAGATTGTCCAATTGTTTCTTTAGGATAATCGGAAATCTTCCGTTTACTGAACAGCCTTGGTGAGCTACGGATAGCTGGTCGGGTGGCATTTTCCAAGGATGTCATCAAATTTTCATCGTTTGCACATGAAGACCAGTCTAAACGATCTGACGAACCAGTACCACAAGGCTGAGAGTGTACTTGAGAACACGACGAAGTATCCGAAACAACCTTTGAAGAAACATGCACGGGTGACTTCAAAGGATTTTTAATTGGAGTAATCAGAACCAAGCATTCGTCCATTTCTGTGATTTTATTATTCGGAATTTTCATTGAGATTTCCGGTGATTCACTGTCTGGGAGCACTGCTCCTGGCTCAGAACAGAGGGGCTTGAATTCCTTTTGCTGGCATCCAGGGAACGGAACAGACGTAAATCCGATGCAAGAAAAAGAGCGCTTTCTTAGGAGTCTCGGAGATGACCTAGTGCCAATATATCGTCGTGTGGGTGTGATCGACTTCTGATTGCTTGGAATGATTTGGTCGCTTTCATTGGCAGTAGACAACAAACTGTGCAGTGAAAATCTCTTTTTGCGCCGAGGAGAGAACCGCAATGGCGAAACAGAGGCTAAGGTCAGTTTCTGAGGAGTCTTAGATTCGAGTAACACCTCTGATGCTTCTGTAGGTTCTTTCTTTGGTGAAACACGAGTCCTCACCCCAGTAAAAGACCTTGATCTGGTCAGCGGACCTGCACTGGCCGAACTACCATAAAATGAATGGCTTCTTTGAAACATCACCCTTGATGCCTTGCGCGGACTTCGGCGAGGAAGAATCTCTCCTGCAAAAGAATAACCTTATCTCAAAAGGACATTTCTCTCAGATTCAAGCACCAGGTTAGCCTTCTGAGTAGGAGGCTAGCATTAAGTGGACAAGTTCAAAATCGTTTGCTTATGGACAGTCATTGGGAAGAAAAGAAACACGACCTTGTTCATTTTCATCACACAAACATTAATCTGGAGAAAAGCGAGTACACTCCTTTTCGTCTTCGGCAAGTCGGTCTAAATGACCACAATTATCTTGAAATCCAGTTCTAACTACTGCGCACAACAACAAAAACAGACAGTTTATAACAGAAAACGTTTTTTACAAGACGCAGTTTAAAAGGGAAGTAGTAAAATTTATCAAAAATGAGCATTATAAAAATAGAGGGCAGGCTTGGATGATTAAAGAAGCAGGGAGTTGGAAGCCATTCTCTGTGACACAATTCAAATGTTCCATAACTGATCTTTGAAATCGCTATATGACGAGTTAAGACTGATTTCACGCGGGGACTGGGGATTTCACGCTAACCTTTCGGATACTTGTCAAAAGTTGGCAAAATTACACTGCCTTCCGAAACACGCGCCAAATAAGCTCTTTTCCTACATCATGGTTGCTCTGTTGGTAAGCGATATCGAGCTATACTAATACTTTAAATTGAGATATTATGGCCTTTTCGAACCTGTTTTGTGACTCATTCGTCGCTGGGTAACATCAAAGCTCCAATTAAGGGACAGAGAAAAATAACGCTGCAGATAGTTTGGCGAGTTGTTAAAAATCGCTAACCCTTTTTCGAAATTAAATAGTTTCTGGTGGAAACAAACTATATCAGGTGACGATTCCTAAACAGGCTATTTATCAGTAAAAAAAATTGTCTTTTTCAACAATGGCGCGAAAAAGAGGATTTTGTGTAACGGGGGATGGGTGTATATGGAAAGGCTAACTTTCTCAGCAACTATGTCACTGCACACAAATAATACTATATACACCCATCCGTTATTGCATCAGTGCAGTTGTTTATGTTTTTTCTTGAACGTACGTTTATAGCGGAGCTCCGGCGGCCCGAAGGACCGCCAAGCGGAGCACCATGGTTAAGAAAATATATATGGGTTATTGGCCAAGCGTGAGGTCAAGATGGCGGGATATTGGCCAAGTTCTTTTTTTGCGTGTTTATGGACCGAGACGAAGTCGAGGTTCATAAACACGCAAAAAAAAGAACGAGGCCAATATCCTGCCATCTTGACCGAACAAGCGTGGTCAATAAAGGATTTATTATATGACTCAAAGGACGCCATTAAAAGACAGTAAAACGCGGGACGAATGGGCTATCCCGAGCGGTCAAGATGGCTCCATCTTGAGCTCGCGGGTAGCCAATCACAGCAGGAGAATTGATTCATCTTGACCGCTGAAAGAGCCAGTTATATAATAAGTTATCATATGACCCGTACGGCCCTGCGCGCGCTTTCATTGTGAAACTATTGAGAAAATCCCCGTATGAGGGCAGTACGCATAAGTGCGAGCAGGGCCGGAAAAAGCCGTACAGCCCTGTTAGGGATACGTACGGCCCCATGCGGTACGATTTTAGAGGATTTCGCAAGCGAACGAGTGTTTTTCCTCCGCTTGGCTGACTGTACATGTTTTCCGACGTCTGTGTTTCTACAGTGTTAAGAACTGAAAGAAACGTTTGGTCTTATGTTATTAACACGTAATCGCAATGAGTCCTCGTAAAATTAAGGATTAGTATCACTTATGTTTTGCGCGACGAGGGCAATTTCAGCAACTTTCTGAAAACTGGCACAAGTGATATTTACTCGGCCCCATGCGATTACCTATCCAAACTTTCTTTTTCTCTTTTCTACTTTTCTGCATGCGCTTAAAATATTTGTTATTTGTTTTCGAACAAACACACGCGTCGACTGTATTGTTTTCTTGTAATGTTTTGAGGTTTTTGCAACGCGGTCAATTCCTGTCAGTCTGTCCTGTTGACTGCTCTAAACATAAAATATTGGCCCAAGGAAAGCCATGCAGTGTTCAGTGCTCAATACCAGTAAAAAAAAATAATAATCTTTGAGCTCCGCTTTTAGGCTTGGCTTAATCTATATATTATATTTTTACTAATGCAATTGTAATGTTATGTATTTCTTGTCAGTCAGGTTAAAAAGATACTGGTCTGTCAAGATCTGAGAACAGCTCATCACGCCTCTTTTTAAGGTTTAATGCCAAACACACATGCACAAAAATGTAGTTATTTATTTGCACCTGCTTGAATCTCTTTCACAGGCGACTCCTCCAAAACGTTCACCTCCGTATACGCTCGACATCGTTTCCTGGAATACAAGCGCAACTGATTAAGACTATCCATGGGTTACCATGCAGTGCAACTAACAGTACCCTGGACAAACCAGTTTAGGACTGCGTTGATATCAAATAATGCAATTCAACAAAACAGAACATTTCACACATGAGAAAAACGTCTTATGCTAAAATGGGAATACTAGGGGCCCCAAAAGGGAGAAAAACTGTGCGTGGCCGCGACGATTCTCAGTCAAAATTTGCTTAGTTTTGGGAATTGATGCAGTGTTATAATAGTAGCCTTTATTTTATCACGGTGAAAATACATTCAGCAGGGTTGCTTTTCAAGTAGCCCTGAGTGTTGTTTTACGACTTAATGCATTGTCAAAACAAAACATTTTACTCACGAGCCGAGTTTCCAGGTTTTCCCTCTTGAAAAGGGAATTTAAATGATTCCTCCTCCAAACAAAGAGCAAGTCATCTTAACGTCGCCTTGAAAGTATATGAGAATATACAGGGGAAACTGGGCATTCCCTCAAACGCTGATAGTAAACAGCCGTTTTATTATATGGATAAATCAACGCAAATCCGTCCTAGCTGTTTCAAGCCAACACTGACGCGATTTTAGGGAACTGTAGAGCTATTGGTCAACCATCTGATTAGTCCAGCCCAAGAGAGTTGTTTGAAGTTTACAAACCTGTTTCGGATGCTCTTTGCTTTCAATTGCGAAGCTTTTCGCTAGCCGAGTAACAGGATGTCAGCTTAACCTTCATAAGGAGAAAAACTGCACGGCAAAACGGATTTCCAGGTGGCAAAATTTTTAAATGCTTTCACTGCCACTAGTTAAACTAACATCGCTTTTGTCCCTCAGAGCAACGAGAAAACAACAAGAAACAACTGAATACTGTCCGACTAGTGGACAAACACCTCACAATCAGTTTGTTCCGAGAGAATTTGATGTTAACGTGTCGGCATATCCATTTTAAAATGCTGTCAAACAGAAGTGGCCTGAATTCGTTTCCTGTGTGTGAAATTTTATTCTTTTCGAACATATACGAAATCAACAGGACATTATGAATAATTACTATTTTCAAAATTTATGAAAATATCGATTCTGAACTGTTTTGGCCAGGCTAGTATAGATTTCCCATGGTATAAAGGTGCTGAGCATGTCATCCATTCAACAAGCCAAGAAAGAACAAACTAATCAAGGAAAAAACTGCGATGATCTTGTCTGTAGTCTAAAAGGAGAAAAACACCTGAAACGATTAAAGACTGAGTAGCAATGCTGATCTCCTGCAGATGAATGCATCTAACCTGGCGCGATCCTGTTTACACCACAAGGCATGGGAGACTTGCTTGTGAGCTGGTGTCTCCTGGACAGCTGTTTTTGACAATAGTCCTAAAAAGAAATGCCGTAAATAGCATTAAAATAGGCCTATCACGGTATTATTCTCTCTATTCGTACAGGCTGTGATGCTCAGAGGAATAAACACAAGAAATCACATCGAGGTTCACGGATAGAATAATGACCTTATTTTATTTTCACCTAAGCTGCCTCAAACCCAAATTTCAGTAAATATCAAATCAACCTGGTTGACCTGATAATCACTAAACAATGATTCTCTAAACAGATTTCCGTGTTACACAGAATCAAACAACGAATTCGCTTCGAACGTTTAAACCCAGCAACACCAAACTTATTGGCTTGTGGCCCGAGAGACCTTTTCTGTTGTACGTTTTTTTCTTCAAGTCCCACCGGTTTACTCCTGGTGGGCCATTTATTTAAATGGCTATGAGTGAGAACAAAAGCTAAAAGCATTTTTTTAGGAACAGAGGTAATAACTATTCAATGCTGATAGTGTCAAAGTCTCACGTGGATACCACAGCATTTACAAACCAAAATTACATAAGATTACCATGATTAATACGAAAAAAGAACTATTAAACCGAATTGATAGACTAATTACTAAACGAAAGTTAATTAATTACAAACTATGAAAGTAAAACTTTTTTTCATGAAGTAAACTGTCAATTGCTGGTTTGCAAGTGACGTCACGGCAGCCATGTTGGAGGTCAAGAACAATGGCCTTTCTCTTCACTGGGAACTAAATTCTATTTTTATGTAAATTCTTCGAAAAAAATCCTATTGTTTTGAGCTCCAACATGGCCGCCCTGTCACGTGGTTCCAAACCAAGAATATATCACATGAACATCAGCGTACCCTCTGTATTCCTTCGATAAAACTGGCGTTTAGGTTGAATTTTATTCCCTTCCTCTGATATTTTCCTCTTCTTTGGAATTTTGGCTGTTGAATTTCGTTGGGTTTCTTCCGTTTCCATGAACAGATTTCGTCTTACCAGTTTTACAGGTGTTTTTTGCCTTCTTATATTCTTCTCTTCACTCCTGTTTACAGCTGCAAATGGCAAGTTAGTGTTTAAGCTGGTAGTTGTGTAAACACTTGATTACAAAACGTCGATCTTACACGACGTTTCGAAGTCATCTTGACTTCATTTTTAAGTGATAAATGTAATGGTCGTTTCAAGTTTAAATTAAGTGGTCGTTCTTAACATCAGCCAACGAATTAGTGTGTGCGCGATTAAACGTTCTAAACATATACTTTCGCGCGAAAGTATTTGTTTTTGGTACATAAGCCGTTGCCACTGATAGAAACTTTGGTATCTAGAAAAGCCAGCGAAGTTTCTGGAACTTTCCAGGTATGTTTTAGAGCCGGATGAAAGGAGTTGACGGAGGCCATAAATTGACTGAGTTCCTCTTTGCTAGATGAAATTGCGCAGACGCAGTGGAGTTCAGTTTTAAGGCCGTTGTATTGATTGAGGAATTGGTGTTCGACGTAACGTACAAAAAGATTGGCGTAGCTGTCCCATTTTCGTGCCCATTCATAATACCGTAGTTACCATTCCAGAAAATCTTCCGCTTACTGACTCAGAGAAATCTGTTCTCAGTGGGGGACTAAATTTTGTTCCAATTGCCAAACGTACAATCTAATTTTCAGTTAAGAAAGAGGTCGAAAATTTCCTACGCCGCCCTCAGTTACAAGCCTTTTTCTATGACAAAGAAGATAATTCTAACACCTCGGACAACGATATTTTTGAAACACTTCATGTTCGCAAATCAAAATGGACTCTTCCAGATGGCCAGTTCGCCTCTTTAGCTTTTTTCGTCCAAAAATGTCGTCATGACATTCAAAACTACAATTTAATTGTCACACTAAATTTTCCAACCTTTTTTCGGAAGTGGGTGGCGCTTAAAAATCTTAGCAACCGGAAAGACATGATTGTCAAATCAGCCGACAAAGGCGTAGTTGTTTGGCGGTCCGACCTTTACCAAGAAGCTTTGCGGCAACTTTCTGATACCTCCTTTTATGCTAAAATTGAGAAGGATCTTGGAGTAATTGCAGAATACCCGGCCACTTGAAGTTAGTTATATTCCTAAAAAAGCTGGCTACGTGGATACACAGTCATTCCTCACTAACGCTTCTAGAACGACACATACGCATATTTCATACTCGTGTTGAGGTGGCTACGCGGCTACGTAGTGAGGAAGACCACCCCTCCCATATGATATTTGAGGGTTTGCCCGAAGTGGCTACGCGGCTACGCAGTGAAGAGCACACCTCACTTTATGATATTTGAAAGCACGCATAAGTAATAAAGCTCGTAATTTGCATAAATTTAGCCGTTTTCCTACTAAATATCTTATCATTAAAGCCACATAGGAGGCTCAATGCAACTTGAAAATGCTTTGCTACCATGATAATTCCTTGCACCATTTCCAGCTAAAAGGCAAATTTACAAAAAAGTTACAGCGTCATTGAAAGGCAGCTTGTTTACTACAGTGCATTTTGCAAAATATTTCCCTGACGCAAACTTCAACTTCCTCAAGCTTTTTGTAAATATATGCTTGTGTATAAATGCATTAGTGGGAACCAGCACTAAATTGTTTGCGGGCGATTTTATCAAGTCTGATGTGCATGACTTAATGCCAAGGGCTAGTCAACTACTCTCAAGAACAAAGACCATTCACGATTTGTTTCCATACAATCGGACAAAACACTAGAAAACACTTCCTAGCAAATTTATTTCGTTTGGCTTGGCAATATTTAAGAGTAGTGTGGCAAACCTTTAGCACAAACGGAGTGCGGAAGTTTGTCCTTTTGTATGCCTCTTTCTTTGGGTTTTGTTTTTACTGGTACAGCAATCTCTCTTCTTTTGGCAGCCCCATCAGTGACGCTCAAGTGACGAGTGAGAGCACGGTATCCACTACTTCTGCAAAAAATCTCAGCATAATCAGTTACAGAAAGCTGTTTGAAAGTACACTGTTCTGACCTACAGTATCACCAAACACTTGCTTTTCGCATCCTAATGTTATGAACGTTATGTATGAACACGTGTACCTTGATTGAAAGCAGTTTTGCTCAGCACTGCAGATACTGTTTACTGAACGCCTGAGGGGAGACTCATCATCACCAGAACATTTGGAGGGTGTCAACAACTCCCTGGGAGGACGCATCATAAGTCCCTCGTAAACACTGTACAAGAACTTTGTAAGACTGTGGCTGTACCTGGAAAAGGAAATAAGAAAGAAGGTCATCGTATGACTGCTATCACTCCGTGGGGTCACTGTTCGCTCATATTTTAAGAGTTTTAAAATCTTTGCAGACGATACCAATGTATTTGCATCCGCAAGGGATCTTAAAACACTTGAACACTTGATGAACTCTGAACTAGCCAAAGTGAAAAGATGGTGTGATATTTACAAGCCGTCAATAAACATGAGTAAAACAAACTTTATGATAGTTAAATCGGCAAGAAAAAAGGATATCCAATCAGTCTTAACATAATAAATAGTGATCGGTCTCCTTATTCATTAGAACGAAAGCAATGTATAAAGTATCTACATGTAGGTGTTATGATTGACGAATCTTTAAGCTGGAAATATCACATCTCTTTTGTCTGTTCCCTTATATCTCGAAACACTGGAATAATATCGAAATTGTGGCATTACGTCTCAGTTAAGCAACTTACACAAATTTATTATAATTTAATCTATCCTTATATTTCTTATGGCATATTAGCTTGGGGAAGTGTATATAAAACACATATTAGTAAAATTCAAGTAAAACAAAACCATATTGTAAGATTAATATTTTTTGCCACAGCATTTGGTAGTGAAACAGAGAACGCTAAACCTTTACCAAATTTAATAGGCCTCTTAACAGTCAATAATATCTATCGTCTACAAGTCTCAAAATTAGTTGTGCATTCATGGCATAAAGGCTGCCTGCCTGAACTTTTCGACAACATGTTTCAATATGCTAGTAATACACATCACTACAACACGAGATATACAGCTAAGAAAAATCTTTATAAGCCGAGTGTACGAACTAACGTAGGTAAACAATCAATTTCTTTTATGGCTACGGACATTTGGAAAGACCTCCCAACTCATTTAAAAAACTCAAGTGTGTTCACATTTCCTAAGAAAATTAAACGCTATCTACTCTCTGAACAACAAATAAAATAAAGTTTCGTTTTACTGATGAAGCAACATACTTCATGTAAATAGGTTCATCCTTCCTTGCATTTCATTTTATTTTATTTTTCTTTTATTTTACTTTACCTGCCACTTAGAACCTAAATTGTTCAGGGAGCTAACAAGAAAACCTACTGGTTTATTTAGCTTCCTAGCTTGCCCATTGTTTTTATTTAGTTTAGATTAACATATTTTGTAAATTTTCTAGATTGTAATAAAAAAAATGTATACATTGACAAAAGCAAATAAAGATTATTATTATTATTCGCTGACCGATTATATTTTCGTATAGTTACTGTTAATTAGTTGTATTTTATTTGTGTCTCCACATTAGTACGGGGCATTTTTTCCGAGGCTACGAGGTGTGACACTCAAACAAGTTTCTATCCTTTATAGACACATTCACGTGCATCTCTTGACATGATAATTGTGACAAAAACAAAATACAATTCATAGAATATACAATATATATTAAACACAATCATATGTACACATACAATCACAGAATGTACTCATCAATGTTTTTCGTTTATACTTTCGTTAACGGAAACTCGCAATATGATTGAAGGTATTTATTATAAGGATCTATAGGTAAGAACTGAGGTGGCTCAAAGCAGTTTCACGAACTTTGATGGATCAATGCTTCCTTTCTAAATTATTGATACCACAATAATGGTATCTGACAAACTCCCGATCATTGCTAAACAAATCATGGTCATTCCATGACCCAATAGGTTACCATAGCAACTGTAGAATCTGTTAAATACACACCTAATGTAAGCTTATGGTGATTGTAACTCAAAAACGAGCGCAGTGACATCCATTTTTTCATTGTTGAACTGTTATCAGCACATTAAGATTGAACTGCGTCCAAAGTTTAAACTTTGGAAAAGGGAATGGAGCCATACTAAATTTTCGACAACTTAAGGTGGCTCTGAATTCCTTCAGGCTAATCTTTTTAAGACCTCAAATCTTAACATGCTAATTGCAGTTCGATAATGTAAAATGAGTTCACTGAGCTCCTTATTGTCTTATGATCATGTACTCTAAGTTCAAAATAGGCTGTTAGGGATGTCTTTAACAGCTTCTATCACTTGTTTGATACTGTTTTTATGGCTTCAACTAATAAACAGATAGAGATTCATCAAAGTGCAAGTACTGGTAAGAGGTGAAGACTGCTGCGAGTCTCCTGGGACTAAAGTTAACTGACAGAAAAAAATGAAAGGGAGCAAAAGTACCTGCTCAGGATTACTTCTTGAAGATATACACTAAGAAAGTTTGGATCTTTCATAAATGAGATGGCTCGCAACAGATCAGTTACCTGCCACAAAAAACAAGATATTTTTTAAGTTGAACAACCCCCCCAAAAAAACAGCCACAAAGAAATTCTAGCTAAAAGAGCAAACATGTAGTACCTTGAACAAAACGATTCAGCAATCAGTGATGTTAAATATGTACATATGCCATATCAATGATAATAAGCTATTCAACAAAACAGAAATTTCACACACGAAAAATTCTTTTAGGGAAGGAGCGTGATATGATGACTTCATCCACACAGGTACTAAACCATGAGAAATGTTCATTTGTCTGCCGGCAGAGGACACTGTTTTGTGACCAACGCATGCTCAAATGTTTAAGAATAAAGTATAATCATTCAAAATCCTTCAAATCATCTGAGACCTTTTGTGTCTTAAAACGTGTGCAAGATCTTGGACTTCAGCCAGTGAGTCCATTCTTTACAGCTACATTTCACACAAGGTACTTTCTTCTTTCAAAACACAAATTTGTGGCTTTAATCTGGAGATTCCTCACAGGTCTTGTCACAATCCAAATTCGTTGCATTATCCGACTTTCTAAGAAGTAAATAACAGCGCTACAAGCAGTAGCCTGCATGGCAGGCACTAGAAAGGGGAAGGGAAGGGGGAAAGTAGGCATGTGCATGTAGTAAATTTCACTGGGTATTGCTTAATAAGGAGAACTGGTTAGTATTACAAATATATGCAAGACAATTTTCAATAACAACCTCTTCAACTAGGGTAATATTTTCATCAGCAATTTTTAGAGCTGCTATTTCTGTGCGAAGAAGTATTTGGAGCTGGTACCTACAGGAAAGGAAGCAGACCTTATGTTAATAGTTAATTTCACAAAATCCATCAAACCACCCTTATTTTGCTGTAAGGATTTACAAGCAAGTATCCTTTGGGGAACACTAGACAAGATTGATTTGAACTCTTTGATGAAAGCAATGCATATTAACTATTAAAAAAATAATTTTCTGTATTTCTATGGAACTCTTAGCAGTGATTTTGATCCAGACCACCATCTGTCTACCCTTCAGGTGAACCTCCTAAAAAGACAGTGGGTCCAAGTCCAAAAACAACGTATCCCATCTTATAACTGCAGTACTGTCAGTAAGTGCCAATTGCCAATCTAAAGAGTCAGCAACACCCACTTTTAAAGAAGGCTAATCGAATGGGAAATCGTATGCTATGCACAAGTTATATAAGCATGTGATTGAAACTATTCAGTCAACTGCACAAAAACACAAAGAATACCAAGAAGACAAAACGTATTTCTAATGATGTACCAATGCACTGATAAAGGACATGAAGGTCAAGAGAAACCAACTGTCCCAACATGCAGAGCAGAAGACAAAGTTGATGCATTATGAAGGGTAAGAAAATGAAACTAACTCCACACTGTACAAGCATCACTGGCAGCCCTGTCAAAATGTGTTGGCAGCCGGCAAATTTGCCGCCTACAGTCAGTTAATTGCCCATTACTTCACACTAGGACTTCACTGTGAGTTCTCTAGCAGGCAAGCATCACTGGCAGTTGCTGCCTACTACTCCAGCTATGACACCCACTAAAAATCGTTTTGGCAGGGCTGCATTGGTATTGAAGTATCTCCACACATTGACTGAACGTTAAGAACTGTCCTAACGTCAAGAAGGCTGGAGTAATAGCACAAACAAAGTAAGATACAGAGAAAAATCTCGACTATACCAAGACTCACTTACACTTAAATAGAAATATAAATAACAAGAGACTGCAAAAGGATTAATACTGAAGGACCATCCTTATATGTGAAGAATCATTAAATGGCAGGACGCAAAACCAAACCCAAACATACTGAGCAAGAGTGAGAACACAAGATTGATACTGTCATACTGTACCCAGATGAAGAGATCCACCAGCAACACAAAATTAATGTCAGTCCCAACTCCCTTCGGGAATTTTTTGTTCGTGTCACACGACAAAAAAGAACATGTGCTTTATGCTTGTAACGCCATTTTGTTCTGTGGGTGATCAAGGTGTGTTTAGAGCAGTTTTGAGGCCGAACAGTTTGGTGAGTTGACTATGGTGGCCCATCAACGCCATAGCATTTTTGTATAAATTTGTTCTTTTTTCTTTTTTTCCAAATTTTTTCAACTTTTTTTTATTATTCTGATTTCATTTTTTTATTTTAGCTTTCTTTTCTTTTTGTATTATTATTATTATTATTATTATTATTTTTATTATTATAACTTTATTAATAACAATAAAAATTATACCGTCAACTCTCCACTAACGGACACTCTTGTAAGCGGACAGCTCTACTTACGGACACTTTTTTCAATTCCCCTTTTTACCTCCTAGTCAAACTCTGTATTTACACATTCCCATAAGCGGACACTCTCTCGTAAGCGGACGCGGACACTTTTGAAAATGAAAAATTGGATTTTTCTTTTGTTTACAGTCTCTCGTAAGTGGACACCTCAAGTATAATAATTGACTCTCGGCAATGGAATTTGTCTTTTATTTGCAATTAATCAGCAAAAATATGACATTCGATAGAGCAACAAAACAGTGGGAATCGCTTTTGTCAAATCTCCATTGGTCCGCGGGAAAGAAAGCTGTCAAACGAAAACAAAAAACAACAGTCCGACGTAAAAACAATGTACAATGTATACTGTATATGTATCTGTGTATGAAGAGTTTCAGTTGCTAGTTTTGGCTACCCAATAAACATGTAATTAACAACTGCTAATTAACTCTCACGTAAGCGGACATCCACCATATTTTTCTTGGGTGCCCGCTTATGGGAATAATTCTCGTAAGCGGACAGCTCTACTAACGAACATTTTTCCAATTCCCAAGGGTGTCCGTTTACGAGAGAGTTGACTGTACTTATTTACAACTATCATAGACTAAAAATTTTGATGAAATAAAGAAAATATTAAAAAATCCTAGAATACAAGATAATTAGCAAGTTAGTTGTCTAGGTAGTTTAGTAATTTTGTTTGTTATATAGAATTAAATTTTTATTATAATTAATTATTAATGTCGTTGGCTCGAAGATATTAGCACTTGAGTGCTACTCTGTAAATTCGAGGGTAAATAAAGTTTATTGATTGATTGATTGACTGATTAATTGATTGATAAACTACGCTTCTTGGAACGTCGAGTCCATGTACTCTTCTTGTGTAGTAAGCGGTAGCTCAATAACCTTCCTGGCCCTTTCATTCTTTCTCTATAGCGTCTTTTACCTCGTCCATATCATCAGAGTAGTCAATGTACGAGATCCCAATATCCCAATACGAGATAACAGGTGTGGGAATCATGGAGGTCAGACGTGCCATTTTACTCTCCGTATTTTTATCGAATTTGCTGACCTTGGAGTGCTTAGTCTCACTTAATTCTGCAAAAACTCCTCCTGTCAACACACAATCTGCACTTTTGGGGATTTTGAAGTTCCAGGATTATCGAATTTTGGTTCCAAGATCAAGATTGACTTCTTACTTGAATACGAGTGAAACTACAGAAACCACTAGA